>OU612043.1:39757744-39955488 GCA_914767935.1 Coremacera marginata
AAAATGGCAAAAACAACAAAGACTTTATTTTGCAGCTTAGCCAGACATACATCCAGCCACTTAATGAAAAAGCGAATATGTAAGAAACAATATGACAGAAACAAAGTCAGACGCTGAAGATCTTTGCTTTGTGTGTATCGTGACGTTGATCATGATGAGCTTGGCGTGGCATAACAAGTGCACATCATGTCTGGGCGAAACCTTAAACTATTGTGCTTCTATTACCACCGGAATTAAACATGCCAAGTAGTAAAAATGGAAGAAAAGAAAAAAAAAAACGACAAAAACACTGCAGAATACTAGGCGCCAAAAATAGCACTAAAAGCAGTTTAAAGATCTTTCACTAGAAATAAATGCAAGATATTTGCGGCTACCCAAGTAGACCGGCTGGTTGGCACAGACAGCTTGTCAGTCACTGAATCAGTCATCCCTCCGTCCCGCACTCACTAAAAATCGCCCAATAGACGCAGCAGTCTGAGTCTCATTACCTGTGTTCCTCACACAGTCCCCTGATCTTTTTTTTTCTTTCTCAACATGTTGCTGAAATATGATTATCTAGACAGTTGAAACTTCAGACAAGTTATTATTAAGCTTGCATAAAAAAAAAGTCTACAAACAGCACACGCGCAGTTTTTTTTTCCTGCTAGTCACTGAAACAGTCAGTTGTCAGTAAGTCGGCAGGGTTAGTTGACCAAAAGAAATACTTGTTTAACAGCTAGCAGATACTTTATTCGAGTGTTTGTTTGCATCGTTTTTTTTTTTTTATTTCGCCCAAAATAAATGTTGACTTTATTTTTTATTTTTTTTTTTTTAATTTTATGAGGCTTCATGTATCGATTGAGCAATAATCAATCGATATCTCAACAAATAAGTTCCAAAAAAATAGCAGTAATTTATTTGAAAGATTTTGTAATGCAGTAAAATTCTTGCATAAATTGATGCAATACCTACTTGAAACTTGTACAAAATGCCAGGCCCGTAGCCATGGGAGGGGCTTTCGGGATTTAAGCCCACACACAGGGTTTAAAAAGTATGAAGAAAAATTACAGAAATACTAGCAGACCAGTGCTAAATTGTATAAGCTTCGACATTTTTTAAATTATTGTTCATTATGACAAAAAAACTTTGACTTACAATTACGTCTTACAGAGCTGTTTGTATGCGGTCTTTTCGCAAATTTTTTTCAAGCACATGCAACGTTTTGGATCATTTTTTGGAATATTCCTACAGACTTTTATATACATCGCACAAAAATAAAATATTCGCCAAAATATCAGTTACATGGCAAATGAAATGAATATCTAATTATGAATTTTGTCACTTCCTTATAAAGTCACGAAATAGCATATTCTAAAAAGAAAAATTCACATTTTTGTATGAAAAAAATTATGCATAAAATGTTTCAGTAGCTACCAATATTGTTGTTATGGTTGTTGGTTTGGTTCGTGTCAAAATCACGAACGCAGCATTGTGTCGTTTGTTGAAACGAATCGCTTTACGAATATTTCTCAGTAACTGCTTGTGTTGTTGTTATAATTGCATGTTTGTAATAGATCTTTTAATGCTCAAAAATTCTCTTACACATTATTTGTATTGATCTCCAATTTTTAATCTAGATTTGGACCATTTCTCTTCTCGTTATTTAGACAAAAGTTTTCTTTTTTTGATCAAAAATTATTCGTTATGTTTACCAGGTATATGAGAAATTTACATGTCAAGTTTTAAGGAAAATGAGAAGAAATTTTAAAAATGGCATTTCAGAATTTCGCATCATTCGAAATTTCCATCGGAATAAGAATTTCAACAAAATATTTCCTGGACAGATTTTTTTTTTTCTATTACAGTTTTATGTATGTAGCTGTGAGGTATGTAGGTTGCCACTGTTTGCAGGTTGCCACCACTGCTACATTTTGGCATTCTAGCAGTCTCGTAAACTAAACTCCGACTGACATCGACGTCAAAAGAGTAGTTTTCACTTTCGATCTGATTTTGCAACGGAAAGATGCTAAACGAACACAGTGTCTGCTTAAGGAAGTATAAAATATTAGTTCTTCAAAACTTAAAAATTAAAAAACAAAAATTAAAATTGTGTGCTTGTCCTGTGCACATAAATTGTACATTTTTATCGACAATTCAAGGTAAACATTTGTGATGTTTTGCTATTTCATAAAATGTTCATTATCGATACACAATTTCAAAGATTTCATGAATTGACAAATTTATATAATGTTAATTCTAAAATGGCATCAAAATACAGATTGGCACCTTTGCTGGTTTGCAGGTTGATACCTCTTTTACTTTTGTCTTGTATAACGTGTGTTTGTCAAATGTGAAGTTGTTTTTCATTTAAGTGGTATTGGGTGCCGTTTATATTTCGGGATTAGAGAACAAAAACAAATATTAATCATCGAAAATCACTTTATTGTTTTTCAAAATATTCTCCATTAAGATCTATACACTTTTGCATGCGTTTGAACCAATTGTCGAAGCACTTTTGCCACTCTGATTGAGGTATCTCCAAAACATGCATTCTGAATGCCGCAACCGCTTCTTCAGGCGTCGAAAATCGTTGTCCACGCAGTTTATTCTTCACGGTTGGGAATAAAAAGAAGTCATTCGGTGCCAAGTCAGGACTATACGGCGGATGACCCATCAAATCGATGTTTTGGGTGCTCAAAAATGCAGTTGTTTGAGCCGATGTGTGAGAGCTCGCATTGTCGTGGTGAAGAGTGATCCGTCTTCGGCGGTTGGTTTTCCTGATTTCTTGGAAGACAACTGGCAAACAAATGGTTGTGTACCACTCAGAGTTGACTGTTCTGCGTTGTTCTAGTGGTACGGTTGCGACATGTCCATATTTTCCGAAAAAACAGGCGACCATTTGCTTGGAAGTGCTTCGTGCGCGAACAACTTTTGTTGGATTTGGCTCATCTTGAAACACCCATACAGTCGACTGCTGTTTACTTTCGGGCTCATACGCGTAAATCCACGATTCATCACCTGTCACGATGTCATAGACGTGTTTCGAAGCACCGCGATCGTATTTTTTGAGCATTTCCTTCGACCAATCGACACGAGCCTTTTTTTGAGCGATTGACAAATTGTGTGGGATCCAACGCGAACAAATTTTTTTGACAGTCAAATGTTTATGCAATATTGAATGTATGCTGGTCCCACTTATGCCTAAGGTTGCCTCAATCTCACGATAGGTAACATGACGATCTTGCAATATCAGTTCGCGCACAGCATCAATGGTTTTCGGAACAACAGCTGATTTCGGACGACCTTCACGAAATTCGTCTTGGAGTGAACTACGACCACGATTGAATTCACCATACCATCGATAAACACTGGTCCTTGATGGAGCTTCATCGCCAAAAATTGAATTAAGTTCATCCATGCACTGTTGCTGTGTTAATTCACGTCGCAAGTTGTAAAAAATAATCGCACGAAAATGTTCACGATTTAATTCCATTTTTAGACCGAGATGAATCTTTTAAGTTACTATAAACAACACAAATAGCGCTCGTATGTCAAAACGTTCTGAGTACGTATAAGCCAACAAATGTCAAACTTTGCGATAGAGCTTTCAGTTGACAGATTGCAACACCAGGGTTGCCAAATCCCGAAATATAAAAGGCACTCTACGTAGTGTGGCAGCGCGCTGACCAAGCAAAACCTACCGACACAATTAAAACAGTCAAAGCTAACAATATAAAATGCATTTAAAATTCAATACATTTTTATAAATATTCTAAATCATCTGTTTTTTCCGTTAGTTTTTCTATATTTTCAGCAAATTTTTAAAGGGGTGGCAACCTGCAAGACATGTAAAATTTAATAAATTTTTATAAATATTTTAAAGCATTTGTTTTTCCTTGATTTTTTATACATTTTCAGCAAATTTTTAAAGGGGTGGCAACCTGCAAGACATGTAAAATTTAATAAATTTTTATAAATATTTTAAAGCATTTGTTTTTCCTTGATTTTTTATACATTTTCAGCAAATTTTTAAAGGGGTGGCAACCTGCAAGATATGTAAAATTTAATACATTGTTATAAATATTTTAAAGCATTTGTTTTTCCTTGATTTTTTATACATTTTCAGCAAATTTTTAAATGGGTGGCAACCTGCAAGACAAAATTGCAAAAGCTCAATTTTAGATACTTTTGAAAATTTGCTATACAATTTTTATTTTTTTGATAATTCACATGAATTCTAGCTAAGGATTGTGGCTTATTACTAACTCTTTCCAATGTATGCAACAAATCAACAATACGTTGATTTTATGACGAGTTATGGTTACAAAGCTATGGGTGGCAACATGCAAGTCTCTCTCTCTCTCTTCTATTAGTGAAATTTTGTGCAGAAAATTTTTATTTTTTATGTTAATTTTTGCAATTATATTTTTCAAAAAAGTTGTAGGGAAAAATCAAAAATGTTTGTTCTTAATACTAATTCGATAAAAAATTGGAATTGTTTGGGTTATTTAAAAAAAGGCCTATTCAAGAATAATAGTAAATCAAGAGTTTGATCTAAAAAATTCCCATATTCTCGTTTTAAATTTTAAACCGACAATTACAGATTTCTTTTTATCAAACCTTCAATGGAAAAATACGGGCTACGAGCCTGAGTAGATGCAAAGTTTTTTTTTTTTTTACTGTTGGAAAAAGTGACTTCGAAAAACGTCGATTAACTTTTGTTGTTGAAGGGTTAAAAATTTTCTTCTTAATACTTTTTTTTTTATATTCCTTAAAACTTAAATGAGTTTATATAAACGAGTTATGCATAAAATATGAAATAAATTGTTTTATCGATGTTTCTCAACTTTTCTACTTCCTCTCCATAACACTATTTAAAGTCAACTAAACAAAGTTTGAAATTTGTCTTGAACAATAACAATAAATTGCCGACTTTAAAGAAAAATATTGATAAATTTTCACTTACCTGAATTAAATTTGCTAAGAATCGTGTTGTTGTTGTTGATGTTATTGTTGTGTTTTTTTGTTGTTTCTTTTATTATAGCAACAACTTGAAAGCAAACTTTAACACTACGTTACAATTACACTCAAAGCACTATTTATTTTTTTATTTTTTTTCTTAAACACAAAGCTTGATTTAGCTTTACTGACGTTTTTATTTTTTGTAAACATTCACAGAATTTTGCTCAGGTAATCATATTTTGAAAGTATGCCAAAAATGTGGAACGTTGTGGCACGTGTGTTGAAAATCATAAAAATTTGCATATTTTTAATTTTCAAACAAGTTGTAGCTAAAAAAAAAAGAGAGAAAGAAGTTGAGAAATTTTACAACAATTCGGATAAAAATTATAGTTTAGTTAGAAAAAAGTAAAGGCGTTAAGTCTAAAAAAAACTTAATGTTTAAAAAAAAAAAAAAAAAAAATTTTAAAAATAAAAATAAAAACAAAATTAACAAAACATAAAATCATATAATATTTGTTTACTTCTCATTAGAAGGAAGACCTTGAAGGTCGGCGGTTTTATAATATAAATATTTAAATGATAAACAAAACTCAAAAAGCTCTGAAATAAAAACGCAAATGAAAGAATCGGTTGCCAATCCAGTAAAAAAAAAAAAAAAAAAAAAAAAAATAAAACAAAAATTTGCTGGCTTTCTTTACATAAATCTTTTTGGCGTTTGTTGTTATTTTATTTTATTTTCGATATTTGCACGCATGTTTAAAAAAAATTAAAAAATATACATCCAGAAAACGATGGCAACGAAGCGAAATATGCAAATAAATAAAACTTTGAAAAACAAAAACATTAAAATAGTCACAAAAGACTGTTCTGCAAACAAAATAAAGAAGAAATCAAGTACAAAACATATAGAACAAAATAAATAGTCAAGCATAAATCAATTAAATTTAATAAATAGAGAAAAAGTTGTATAGAAGATCAAGCGAAAAGTTTAGATAAGTATCAATAACAGCAAAATATGAGCACGGAGCACAAAAGTTGAAAGAATGATGGAGGAAGTATGATAATATAAGAAATCTATAGAAATCAAGCGAAGGTAGGAGCCATACTGACTTTTTCTCTCTGGTATATTTCTGTTGAATTCCGAACTGGTTAAGTGTGACCTTAACAGCGGCTCGTAATAAGTCAAAATTTCCTAGAGTTTCGCAAAATAAAAACGGCGGCATTGAACGGCAGTTTTCGCAGAAAAAAGGATTAGCGAATTTTTGCGAATATGCAATAAATTCTCATTGAAAATCTGCGCATCGACTAAGATTGACTTTCAATAGAAAACAAAAAAAAAAATCAACACACATACACACACAGGTAGCCAAAACAACCCCTATAGGAACAAACTAACTTGTTTTTAAAAACAACTAGTTAAAAAACTAGTTTAAATAAACTAGTTTATTAACTACTTTGAATTATATTAAGGCGGCAACTACTCTGATTTTGACATGTTTTAATTGCAAATTTTTATTAGATTACAAGTTAATATATATATTTAACCATGTTATTTCATCAATTATTTTGTACTTTAGGCCATCAGTAATAGTTGTCAAGTGATTTATTTTAAAGTAATTAAAAACATAATTTAAATATAATTAATTTAAGAAGTAGTTGAAAATATACAGCAGGCGAAAGTTAATTGACTTGTTTAGCGGGCATCACCATACAAAATATGTTAGTTCGTTCTATGGAAAAAAGTCAGAATCTCAACTAGTTGTGGTTGACAAAAAACTACTTTATCAACTACTTTTAAATTAGTTAATTTTCCTGCAGGGAAATAAGACAAAAATTCACCGTTTAAATGCAAAAAAAAAAAAAAAATGCCAAAATTTAACCTGAACGTAAAATAAAATCATTTCATTCATCAGCCAAAAACAATTCGATCCACGTATTAATATGAATTCCAACAACACCGAAAAACAACAAAACGCACACGAGTTAATTTAAACCGTAAGAATTCCCACTTAGCAGCTAGCTGCTTAGATACATGTGCGCAGATACTTAAATACACACAAGTGCAAACGACAACACATACACACAGACACACAAACACACATACAGGGAGATCCAGAGAAAGAGAATGTGGCAGAGATAGACACACTTGAGAAACATCATTTTAATTTTAGCGAATTTGATTTGATTAAATTTCAGCTAAGCAATCGTCATAACAACAAAAACAAACAACTTGAAAAATCGAAAAAAAAATTACAAAACTAGATAACAGATAATTCACACAAAACGCACAAAAACTATAACTTCCAGATCCACCAACTATCGGCAAATTTGAAGAAAAAAAAATGTTACCAAATACAAAAAAATTAAAAGACAAAATACTACGAAGATATAAAGCAAATTTTTTAGAGCACACGATAACAGACGGTTCATACTTATTTAAGGCCCGATATCAACAACATCAACACCGAATACTTTTCGATTGTTTATATTAAACAAGCAAAAAATAAAAAATAATTAAAAAATCACAAGCAATCTTATATTAAAAAAACAAACAGCACAACGACACATAAATAAAAATTTCGCATTCGGAAATCTTCGGCAATCACCTCAACATAAGACTCTGGAAACCACACAAGCGACATTAACGACAACGACGCACAGTGTAACGCGAGTGGACAGAATTAGGTATAGAAAAAAGTCATTAGTTTTAAAAAGCAAATATGCAGATTTATAGTTTGAAGTCTTATTAATGTCAATTTAAGAGAATTTTGTGATAACTTTTCAGCTGCAGATCCTGCATATCATATGTTGCCCTGAAAATTTAAGGGGTTACATGACATTGGCAGTTTTTTGAAATCTAAAAAAGTAAATATTCTTAAGATTCTAAGAAAAAAAATTTCATGGAAAAATTCTTACGGGTTCAAAAGTTACAGCCGGATTAGTGAGAGCGCATTTTTATTTTTTGCGCTACCTACTTACGGCAGCTGGTATATACTTGTTTTACTTGCTAACTGACTTTTGGTGGTTGTTATTTCGTACCTACTTGAAGGGTGAAGGGTGAAACCCGAATTGCTAAACGATTGCAAAAAACTATAAGAAACAGCACAACACAAGATAACGAAGGCATACAGCACGAAGCAGGCATGGCAGATTGAAGGTAACCTTTTTTTTTCTTTGTTCACAAACTTTGAACGCGTTTATCTCGAAACCATGTTTTTCGTACTGGTTGCGGCACTAGCGGGTTCATTTTTTGACGAATTTTTTTAAACTTGATTCGCTATCGTATGACACGAGCTTTTTTTTATTTTTTTTTTTTCGATTTTTTATGAATTTTTAAAGTCAATATTTTTTTCGAAAAAAACTCACTTTCAAAATTGGAACTTTCAAAATGGAAAGTCATTTTTTCCAGATCGGACAATTTTTGCAACTTCCAGCGCTGCAACCACGAGGCCCCGTTTTTTTTTCTCTGCCGCCAGTTTGGAGCTCTATAAAACCATGTTGGAGTGAACAATATATTTTTTTTTTCCAATTCTCTACAATAATAAAAAAAAAATTTTGGAAAAATGTTTGTTTTTAACTGAGTTATGAATTTTTAAGAAAAGGTCTGTTTTCTCTGCCGCGAATGTCATGTCCCGCCTTAACGAAAGTGCAAAAGTTTTAGTATAATTTGTACGCGAAATGGTAACATAGGTATATTTTACAAGTTCTTGCTTAAAATAATATAGTTAAAAATATAAATAAATAAAAAAAAATTACCATGTACCACAATAAAAGAGACTAGGAATCCAAAAAAACCATAACTTTAATGTACAATTAAAAAAATCCGCATTATTGTTTTTTTTTGTTTAAGTATGTCTCTTTCTATGAACTATTTCTGAACATACTCCTAAAGATTAAGCTTGCGAAAATTTAAATTAAGGATTTTATGACCACTTTTCTACACTTTTTCTAAATTTATATGAAAAAATTGCAAAAATTTCCAAAAGTTTGAAATTCGTTTATATGGGCGGGCGGTTGGCGCATTAGTCGGCCGATTTGATTTATTTTTCACACCAACTATTTGTTGCTATGATTAATTATGAGTATAAAATTTTATTGATCTGGGATCATTTTTTGAAAAATATACCAGATGACCAATTTCGTTTGTATGGGAGGTAAGCGTGATAGTCCACCGATTTGGTTAATTTTTACACCAACTATTTTCTGTGACAAAAAAACTATGTGTGCAAATTTTTATTGTTCTAGAATAATTTTTTGGGGAAATATACCATATTACCGATTTCAGTTATATGAGCGGTAGGAGTATTAGTTTACCGATTTCATTAATTTTTAAACCAACTATTTTTTTGCTATAACATAGTTAATAATGGGTATAAAATTGTATTGATTTGCGATAAGTTTTTGAGTAAATATAGCAAATTACCCAATGCTGGCAATGGTTATATGAGCGGTAGGCGTATTAGTCGGCCGATTTGATTTAATTTTACACCAACTATTTCTTGCATCAAGGGGATCAGAGGGCGAACCTTCACATGGCAACGTGTCTTACTGCCTTAACCTGGCGACGCCAGCATTATCCATGTCGAAATCGTCCCAAGTCGGCTCAAATCGACTCGTGGTATTCCCTGTGCAACGGCAAACAGGCATCCGTCAGTTTGACGGCTAATTTGAGCGGCGAGTCGCTCCGTGGACCTTAAACATGGAATGTGCGCAGGGTTTGGGTCCCGCGCCACATTACTACTGCCCAATGAAAACTAAACCAGGCTCAGTACAGAATCCCAATTACGTTGACTACCACCGCAAACGAAAAACGGACGATGACTTACGGATATGCACCTGAAATGTCCGGACCCTTTATAGGGAAGGTGCCATTATCCAACTGGCGGAAGCCCTCAAAACAATAAAAACTGACATCACCGCCATCCAGTAAATGCGATGGAAAGGGCAAGGCTGCTCTAAACAAGCACACTCACTGCGATATCTACTACAGCTGCCATGCGGAGAAGCGCGATTTTGGATGTGGATTCGTCGTTAGCCGGAAACTACGCCATCTTGTTTCCCGGTTCACACCTGTGAACGAAAGATTGGCAACGAACCGCATCAAGGCAAAATTATTTTTCATCAGTCTACCGTCTTCTACGCTAGTCTTGAGGACGTATACGACCACCTTCCGGTCCATGACGTAAAAATAGTCCTCGGCGATTTTAATGCGAAAGTCGGAAGGGAAGGCATCTTTGGCCCCACTGTCGGTCAGTTCAGTCTTCACGAGAGCTCCACGAACAACGGTCTAAGACTGATCGAGTTCGCCGCTGCGCGAAACATGGTAGTTAGTAGCACCAGATTTAAGCACCTCGACATCCACAAGGCCACCTGGCTGTCCCCGGATCAAAAACCGCGAAACCAAATTGATCATGTTGTAATCGACGGAAGCCATCCCTCTAGTGTTCTAGATGTGCGTGCATTTCGGTTGGTCAACATTGACTGCGATCACTATCTTCTTACAGCCAAGATCCGCATGCGATTTTGCAATGCAAAGGACATACGCACCGGAATGCAACGAAAGCTTGATGTCGCTAAGCTGTAATTACAACGGACTGCTGAGGCCTACTCCGCTCAACTCTCGGTTAAGCTCAACCAACCAACCTCTGGACCTGACGAAGCCGGCGGACTTTAAGCGCATATATCCCCCACATTGCTTTCCGGCGCCCGCAACCTCGGAACCAATTGGTACGATCAGGAGTGTCGCATCGCGACATCAGTAAAAAACGTCGCATACAGAATAACGCTGCAGTCAGCTGCAACGCAAGCCGTGCGAGAAAACTACCGCGAAAAGAGAAAGGAAGAGAGGCGCCATTTCAGACGCAAGAAAAGACAGCAGGAAAAGCGTGAGCGTGAGGAACTAGAGGTATACTAGGGCAAGCAGGATGCACGAAAAATCTATCAACAGGTTAAGCGTCTAACCTAAGGTTTCAAGCCCAGAGCATCCACTTGTAGAGACGAAAATGTAGATCTGAATACGGATACACAGTGTGCGCTGAGATTGTGGAAACGGCACTTCTCCAATTTGCTTACTGGCGACGATTCCTCCAATGCAGAGCACAGTTCAGTGCCACCAATCAACGATGACGGAGTGGAAGTACCACCACCTAGCTATGAAGAGGTTCGAGTTGCTATCCAACGACTTAAAAACAATAAAGCAGCGGGTGCAGGCTGACGGCCTGGCAGCTGAATTGTTTAAAACCGGCGGCGATGAATTGATAAGGCGCATGCATCAGCTCATCAGCAAAATATGGCTAGCAGAAAGCATGCCCGGCGATTGGATACTCAGCGTACTGTGCCCTATACTTAAGAAAGGAGACCCAACAATCTGCGTTAACTATCGAGGTATCAGTCTTATTTCCATCGCATATAAGGTTCTATATATATATAAGAAAACCCATGAAAATGAAATTGACACACACAATCTCTTTGTCGATTTTAAAGCTGCGTTCGATAGCCCGAGAAGGGATTGCCTATACGCAACAATGTCTGAGTTCGGTATACCTGTAAAGTTGATTAGACTTTGCAGAATGACGTTGAGCAACACACGCAGCTCCGTCAAGGTAGGAAATGACCTCTCCGAAACCTTCAATACCGAAAGGGATTTCAGACAAGGCGATCCACTGTCTTGCGATCTCTTCAACATCATCATGGAGGGGATCGTACGAAAGGTCGGTGTGCATCGTAATGGCACCATTTTCTACAAATGTGTCCAGCTCCTTGCGTACGCTGATGATATTGATATTGTCGGCAGAACCAAGAGAGATGTTACCACTGCTTTCACCGCTATCAAAAAGGAATCAGCCAAAGTGGGTTTGAAAATAGTCAGCACATCGAGTGTGCGCAACGGGAAAATACCAGTAATATACACACAGCAACAGTAACTATGATATTTTCGACAACAATGCGATGCACATTTTTTTTTTCTTTCTGTCACAGCAATGCGCCGACTATGTAAATTTTTCAAATTATAGCACACGGAATTTTTTATCGTGCATGTTTTTTGTATCGTTTATTTTGTGCACTTAAATAAACAAACAACAAGAGCAGCAACGAGGCAATAAAAAACATTAGAAAACAATTGCAAAAAATTCTAAACATGGAATAGCAAGAGCTTGGCGTGACTTAAAGTCACTTGTTATTGACTTGACGCGACTTAGAGTAACTGAAAGCTCGTTTCAGCAGTGTTTTTTTTTAATTTTTGTCTTTTCACTTGTTGTCTGCTGGTTTGCAACAATCGAAGCAACAACAAAAAGAAAAAAATCCAAAAAAATACATACATATATATATATATACTTTTGTTTGATTTTTCTTTTATGTTTGTGCAAAAGCAAGTGTGTAGAAACAACGCACGCTAATGTGAACGCAGTTTTGTGTTCCGTTTGCATCTATGCAGAAAGAAAATAAATGAAAAATTAAGTGACAAAAAAAAAAAACAGAAACTGATCGATGTGTAGAAAACAATATGAAGCAAATATCTGGTATTTCCTGGATAACAACAAAGAAGAGGAACAAGAAAGAAGCACAAAACATTGGTTAATGAAGCCATCAACGATTTTGTGTAATGCATAAATGTAAACAAATAAATGTAAACTAACACATAAAAATTATTAATGTTGTTTCTCACTTGTTGTCTGCTGGTTTGAGGAAAGCCAAAACTGTAAACGAAATCACATGACTTTTATGAAGATACGATTGCAAAAATAAACAAAAAAAAAAAGTAATATATACAAACAAACCCAAAATAGTCAAAAACCAGATGGAATAGCAAGTGACTTACAATGACTTATAAGTGGCTGAAAGTGGCTGAAAGTAAGTTTCAGCCGGTTTTTTTTTCTTATTTTTGTCTTTTCGCATGTTGTCTTTTGGTTTGAGGAAAGCAAAAACTGTACACAAATCACATGACTTTTAAAATAAACAAAAAAAAAACCTAATATATACAAATAGATTCAAAATAGTTAAAAACCAGCTACAACAAGTCGGTGGCTGCAAGCGTGCACTTTACGCACGACCAGCTACATAAAGCATTACGCGTTTCCAGCTCGGTCCGGTACGACAACAAGTTGGCACTATAAACGTGCCCTAAGGCAGTATACAAAAAAATCTTAAACTAATTTTCAAAAAAAATTTTTGGGCAATATTAAAAAAAAATCGACCACATTTTTGAACTTTTTACCTTTGCTAATTCATTTTGAAAAAATTTTTTTTGGCATATTGTCCAAGATTTTTTGCTATATTGAATTAGAGAATATGTTAATAAAGAAAATAAAACAAGGTTTTTCAAAATCGGCCCAGCCAATCCTGAGATTAACTGTCCGCCATATGGACACCAAATTTTTGGCATACAAAAAATTATGAAAATTATTATTTTTTTTTTTTTTTAATCTTCAAGGATGTACAAACTTATTGAAAAAAAATGTATATTCATATCTAATAAAGGGCCCAAGTTATTAACTTTAGTAAATTGATTATTTTCTCCATAACCCGAAACTGTAATAATACCTTAAGGGAATTTTGTAACTTTCTTTAATGATAGAAAAAAAAAATGTTTTTCTAAACGTCAAATATTATTTATATTTACCTCATTTTTCAAAGCGCACACGTAGGTTTTCCTTTTTTCACCTTACGAACAAAATATGTGAAATTTTCTTTAATAATAACTTATATTATATAATTTAACGTTATAAATATTCACATAAATCATAACAATGCTTGCAAAGCTTATTTAAAGCAAACAACAAAAGCTCTCTAGGAGAGGCGGTCGGTGGTAGTCGGAGAGGGGTCGAAAATAAATTGTTATAAAAAACTAATAAAAACTGAGAGGCTTCACACGCGAGTCACAAACTTAAGCGAGAGAGCGAAACGATTGGTTAAAATTATCGCCAGCGGCGCCGACGATTGAATTTTTTGGCCGTTACTGTCCGCCTGCCCGGTTCACGATACGTGTTGTGACAAAAAAAAAAAAAACAAAAAAAAACATATAAGAGCAAAAATAAAATTATTTTACTTTGATTTCAATTTTATTTTCATTGTATCACATAACAACTTGTACGCACTTTTTAATATTTTTTTGCACTATTTATTCAAATGGAAAGAACTTATTCCTTACTCTACTATTTGGAAGAGTAAAAAAAATTTCAAAGATTTCCACAGATAACGCACTTTTATGACGACGGCTTATATGCAAACTATACGCAAATAAAAAAAAAAGTAAAACATTTTTTGAGATAAAACCACTTTTTTGGGGAAAAAACCCAAATATTCACAAAAATGAAAAATGAAAAAAACCGCATTAAAGCATGTTTTGACGCTAAAATATCTCAATGCGCGACGAAAGTAAGATTGCGACTAAATTCTAGTATTTAGAGCGCGACATTCACGAGCGAGTTGTTAGCCGACAAGGCAGACAGACAAGGTCTCCCCAATAAAAATAAACTGAGCGCAGCTGAGAGAAAATTAAGATCAGCGAGCACATTGAGCACTACAACAAGATAGCGCCAATTAAAACTAAAAAATATAGAGAAAAAATGTTTCAATTATTATTTATATTATTTATTTAAGTGAAGTTTCGAAAAAAAAAAACCAAAAAAAAAAACAAACATTATGGCAACTCTGCAATCCATGGGCACGCATAAAATTTGATATCAGCAGAAATTAATTGAAACGATTATTGGCAACCAGAAACAATCCCAATGAAATCGATCATAGAATGCGGTCTACAGCCAAAGAGCGCGTGAGAGAATTTTACTCCCGCAAATAAAAGCAGAGCGTATCAAAAAATATAAAAAATATTAGCCGAGCAATAGAGATTATCTATTCAAATCAAAGTTTTTTCTATTTTTAATTCATCTGCTTACATTAAAGCACTCAACTAAAGTTTAAGTAACTAAAACTAGTTGGAGCGTGTTGGTGACTGAGAGAAATAAATAGCGAGAGAGTGATCCACTCGTGCTGGACGGCTACTCTATGCTAACCGGAGCTATGTAAAAAATTTCAATAAAAATTTATAGATTTCAGCCATAAATCCTAATAAATAAAATGTTTCTTTTTTTTAAATATCTACAGCCAAATAGTTCGTATCTAAACAATTTATTGACAGTTTAAGCGGGAGAGTGAAAGAGAGCGATAAACATATAGATAGTTTATGAGCCATAGAAAGATTGTGTGTGAGATCAATAACAATCCCTGTAGGAAAATCAACTAATTTAAAAGTAATTGATAAAGTAGTTTTTTGTCAACCACAACTAGTTGAAATTCTGACTTTTTTCCATAGAACGAACTAACTTATTTTATATGGTGATGTCCGCTAAATAAGTCAATTGACTGTCGTCGGCATATATTTTGAACTACTTGTTAAATTAGTTACATTTAAATTATTTTTTTAATTGCTTTAAAATAACCAATTGAAAACTATTACTGATGGTCTAAAGTTAATATTTGATTAAATAACATGGTTAAATTTGCAATTAAAACATTTCAAAATCAGAGTAGTTGCCGCCTTAATATAATTCAAAGTAGTTCAAATACTGGTTTATTTTAAACTAGTTTTTTAATTAGTTGTTTTTAAAAACAAGTTAGTTTGTTCCTATAGGGATACTACACTAAAACAGAAACCAATACAAATACTATATGAAAAATAAGATGAGAGTAATTAAAAGCTTCTGAAATCAAAATAAGTCATTAATTAAGGCACAGATTGAGACAACAGCAACAAAAATAAAACAACACCAACAACACTCGTAACAACATGCAGAACAACAACAGGCAAGGCAATTATTATTATTCAATAGCTTCATTTATGGAGCATTGATACTCGAAAATGTTTATTTTGTGTTTTTCCCGTTTTTTTTTTTATTATTATTATTATTATTGTTATGTTTAATGTTTTTAGATAATCCTGTTTCTGTGATAGTTTGAACTTTGTACAGGATCGTTTGACTCAAATTGACAAAATTTCAGCAATGTCATGGAAAGATTTCAAATAGAAAAACATTGAGAATAGTATGCGCAGCTGATGTTATTGTTGCAGAGTTACAATAAAGTGTGTGTGTGTGTATGGGGGTGGGTAGTTAATCATTTGTTAATTATACAAATGAAACGCTTATATTTTTAATACGAACCCAAGGGCCACGATTTCTGGAATTTAAATGTCAAAATAACACTTGCAAACGGAAACTTATGTATTTAAAATTAACAAAATTTTTCATTACATTTTGTCACAACAGCTTACTAAAGGGAATATGTTGTTGAAATTTTGAAATTCAGTAGAATTTTTACATTAGCATTTGAAAGAGAAAATGAAAAGATTAAATATTTTCTGATGCTAATTTTTAGTTAAAATTTGCAAAATCTTAAACAAACTTTGAGATAATTAAATAATTTTTAAAGTATTACTTGTTATGGCTCGGGTTGTAATGTTTAGAGTTGTAAGAGAATGCAGTACCATTTTGTATTGAAATCAGTGACTTCATAGCAAATGACTTCAAGTTTTGATTGAAATCTTCAAATCATTTTTGATTTCAATGATTTCAACACAAGAAGTCCTAAAATCATTTTGTGTTATTGAATTCATTCAATAGATTGAAGTCATTACTGACTTCATTTAATTTTATATCGCAGTCATTACTGAAAAACAATTTATTGCATTCATTAATTCTTTTGAAAAGATTGCAATCACTGCAATACTAATTGAAGTCTTTGAAGTCATATGATTGCAATCTTTCAAAATTAATAAAATCATGACGGAGAAAAATCATTAAATTTACGATATGTATTTTCTTAGCTAAATCTTTAACGTAAACAATTTCAAAAGCTTATATGCAACAAAAAACAATTCAATTCAAAAACAGAACGAAATTAGCGAAAAATAGCAAAAAAACATTTTTTTCGTTTTTTTTTTTTTTTTTTTAAATACAAAACTTTTCTTAATAATTATGCATATTTTTTTATTTGAGTAAAAATATTAGTCAACTTGAATTTTGAAATATTTATAATATTTTCAAAATGACAAAAAACTTTTGAATGCAATCAAAAGACTTCAATTGACTTCAAATTATTCCAACATTTCAGTGATTTAAAACATGATTTCAGCTGACTTCAAATGATTTTATTGCCTTCAAATTGATCAATTATAGTGAATGAATCAAAAGACTTCAACAAAAATTTTACGAATTGGTTTCGAAGTCATGACATCAAAATGATTGCTGATTTCAAAACATAAAGTCATGAAATCAAAAATTGATATATTCATTCAGTGCCAGTGGCAGTTTTACAAATCTCGTAATGGCAGAGAATTAAACGGAACACTATGAGGAATGAGGAATAAACTAGAATATATGTTATAAGATATTTGACACAGAATATATCAAAATATGAAAGTGACAGGCTCCTCTCATGTTGACCTGAGCGTTATATATGTAAATTTATAAAGAATTTACAAATTGCCAATTAAGCGTAAACCGGAAATGAAAGTGAGAAATAATATTATTAGAGCTCTATCCACACTAGGACGATGAAACTTGAAATGTAGCCAATGTGCAAACCCTATTCAGCAGAATATGTAATGCCTGATCTGACTTGAGTTCAGGCCTGACAGGCATGTCAGAGGCGTGACTGTTTCTTGAAAATGGTACCTTGATTTTCTTCATTCGAGTGTCCGTCTGTTCAGGCCTGAAATTTGGTGAAATTTGGTATTGAATTATTAAAATTTTCATCTATGATTTCTGGTCTGAGTTTCAAATTATAAGTCTGAATATCAAAAATAGAAGAGATTTTTTTTCTTTCAGGTTACAAGACACCAGAGTTGTTAAATATTTCAAGCATTTTTTATTGCAATCAGTTACTTCATAGCCAATGTCTAATATAGGTTCATAACCTGTAATCTTTAAATCAATTTTAATTGCAATGACTTCAACACAAGAAGTGCTGAAATCATTTTCAAGTTATTAAGTACATAAAAAAAAAAGAAAGCTATTGCTGATTTCATAAAAATTTAAATCGCAATCATGATTATAAACCAAATTGATGGCATTCCTTAAATTATTTTGAAAAGATTGCAATCACCTCAAGTTTTCGTTGAAATCAATTTGCAGTGCTTGAAGTCAAATGATTGAAATCTTTCAAAATACGTTACACTTATTTACATTGTCGTAAAGTTTGTTTTGTGTACACCAAGTCTCAAGAAATGAGAGGTTTAACTGTAAGAAGTTTACATCTTCCTGCGATTTAATTACTTGGTAAATTTTTAGGTCGTCCGCATACATAAGATGTGGAATATATGGCGGATATGAAGATATTGAAGAGAAGGGCCCCAAGGTGACTACCTTGCGGTACTCCAGAGGAGACCTCGATTTTTTTGACACAATTCCTTGGAATTTAACATATTGGGATCTACTACGGGGATAAGTTGATAGCCAACTAAGTAAAGATCCAGAGAAACCAAATTTTTCTAATTTATGTATTAAGATGCCGTGATCAACATGATCGAAGGCTTTACTGAAATCAGTATAAATAGATGCTCTATTGGGTCTCCTTTCTCCATCTTGCTTAAAACGTCAGAAACCATTATAATGAGGTTAGTGGTGGTGGTATGACTGGCAAAATTGCTATGCCTCTGCAACTTGCCACTGAGCTGTTGCCACCTTATTGTATATTGGTATTAGGTGGGAAGTTTTCCAATAAGAAGGGAACACTCCAAGAGAGAGTGATTTGTTAAATATTATATATAAGGGCGCAAGTAGTTGGTCCAAGTAGCGTTGGGGGAATTAGGTCTGGTCCAGGTCACTTGGTTGTATCTAAACCTTTTATTGCACTTGATATGTCTTCTTTCGTCAAGTTGAAGCTTTCAACTATATGTTGAAAATTCGGAGTGGGGGGAAAAACATCAGACTGAGTAGATGGTGGACAGAATACCTCGTTAAAATGATACGCAAAGAGGTTGCATATTTCCTGAGAGTTGGAGAAGACAATATTACCGTTAAACATGGATGAAGGGTAACCGGCTGATTTTCGCTTCAAATTAACAAAGTCTGGGGATGTTTTGGGGTCCTGGACAATTTTTTCTCCAATTAAGTTTGTGTAAAACTTGTACGCTACTTCAGTTTTGAAAGAGAACACCTTCGATAGCTCATCATGTCTGAGCCTCATTTCTACGCCTACATTTGCGGTACTTTAGAGAAGTTTGTAAATTCTGTTTCTCTGGTTTCTCAAATATCTGAGATCTGCATTTAGCCCAGGTTCTGAAAGTTTGTTTTCCTTCCTTATTTTAGGCACAAACCTTTCGATAGCCGTAGAAATGTAATGATAAAGTGGTTGGTTTTGATTTTATGCACCTACATACCAAGTCTCACTACCAAAGTATATAAAATTCCGGAATTATAATGATATAATGATTTGAAGTTTGACCACGCCCATTTTTGGTAATGTTGTCAACAGGAACTAGATGAACTAAATTTCTAAAATTAGGTCTTATACGATGAAAACCTTTTGATAAAAGTGGGCGTGTCAGATTTTAAATATATACCAATAAATTTGAAACAATAAATTTGGTTCACATCGGTTAAAATACAAACATTTGTATAAAGAACATATAAGCATACATATACTATTGCATATATTGTAAATTTAAATAAATTATTACTGTGATCAAGCAAAAGCAACAGTAATTCCAAGAAGTATTTTTTTTTTTTTTTATTAATTAGCATAAAAGTCGTGTGGAATGTAAGAGTGTTACTTGATTTATGGATGGACAAACAACACAGAGCGAGATAGAAGAGAGATATTCCTCTAATAATAAAAACACGGTAATTGATTGACTATAATAAATGCTTGAGTGAAAAACAATAAACGCCACCCACTTGGAATTTGTGCTTGGAACTCGTAGACACAGCAATGACACAGCAATAATTATAGAAAAAAAAGCAAAAACAATTCTTATTTATTTATGTTTGTTTTTACTTTGTTTGTTTGCTTAAGTCGTACATTGTAAACGACAAACAATAACAACCAGGGGCGTCTCCAGGGGCAAAACAGACCCACGACAGTGAAGCAAAATAAAAAAAGAAGGCGCCCAAAATAATGTTTTTCTTTATTCTTCTTTAAATAAAAGAAAAACAGTTTCTTATCGAAATTCGATAATAGAATTTCAGTTGATAATCTACTACCTTATATTTTTTTTTGCTTTGCAGTTTATTAAAATCAAATTTTAAGTGAACAATGAATAATTTACATTTTTTTTTTTTTATATCAGTTCACCGGTTGAGCTTATGAATTAAAAACATAAGGGGCACATAAGGGGAAGAAAACAACTAAGCAAATTGTATCTATTCGATTTTTATTCTATACATATTATCAATCAAGAATTCCGCCGTTCAACTCCGGGCTCAATCTTATTTGTTTTTTTTTTTCTATTTTTGTGAAATAGAAAAGATGTTTGAGACAAGCTTTATGGCTTTATGATAAAGAGTATTTTTTTATTAAACTCAGGAATTTTTAATGTTATTGCTATAATAAACTGAAACTTTGTTATGAATTTTCTTAAAACTTCGCCCAAGCTGAGGATCGAACCGTGGCTTCGAAAATTGCAGTTGAATGATTTTCCACAGACCTATTGATCGCGTTACAAATAAGGAATCAAATTGTCTGTGTGAATCGCGTATGATTTTGTTGTTGTTTAAGGGGGGACATGACATTAGCGGCAGAGAAAACAGACCTTTTTTTAAAAATTCATAACTCAGTCAAAAACAAACATTTTTCCAAAATTTTTTTTATTATTGTAGAGAATTGAACAAATTACAAGAAAAAAAACTCAAAAAAATATATTTTTCACTCCAGCATGGTTTTATAGAGCTCCAAACTGGCGGCAGAGAAAAAAACGGGGCCTCGTGGTTGCAGCGCTGGGAGTTGCAAAAATTGTCCGATCTGAAAAAAAAAATTACTCTTTCAAATCTTAACAAAATTGGTTATCGTATGACACGAGCTTTTTTTTAAATTTTTTTTTAAATTTTTGGTGATGTTCCAAATTTGAAAGTGTGTTTTTTCGAAAAAAATATTGACTTTAAAAATTCACACAAAATCGAAAAAAATTTTAAAAAAACAAGCTCGTGTCATACGATAGCGAATCAAGTTTAAAAAAATAAAAATATATAAATTCGTCAAAAACTGAACCCGCAGGTGCCGCAACCAGTACGAAAAACATGGTTTCGAGATAAACGCGTTCAAAGTTTGTGAGCAAAGAAAAAAGGTTACCTTCAATCTGCAATGCCTGCTTCGTACTGTATGCCTTCGTTATCTTGTGTTGTGCTGTTTCTTATAGTTTTTTGCAATCGTCTACCTACCCTTCCCTTCTACCCATCAAGTAGGTACGAAATAACAACCACCAAAAGTCAGGTAGCAAGTAAAACAAGTATATACTCACTTATCCGGCTGTAACTTTTGAACCCGTCGGAATTTTTCCATGAAATTTTTTTTCTTTGAATCTTAAGAATATTTACTAAAATACAAAATTATTAGAAATTATTTAAATCGATTTAAAAAAACTGCCAATGTCATGTAACCCCTTAAGAGCGTTGATAAATTGCGTGACGTCATGAGCTCTTTTGTTAAGTAATACAACGATTTACTATAATACATTGAAGTTATAATACATACATATAATACAAAAGCAGTACATTGAATCAATATTTTAGGAGTGTTTTATTGAAGCATTTATAGAATTGGCTATTAAAAGTTAGATTTTTCAATTTAATGATTAATGTTTTCATTAATAAATTATAATATGGTATGCATAGTGTTTGAATCAAAGTGGACCTATTTCAAATACATACTAATTATTACTTGCAATCATCCAGCATTTATTTTAAATATTTTTTTGGTTGCTCACAAATTCAAATCAAACAGTTTTTTTTTAGTGTATATGTAATTTTAAGTAATTTAGAAAGCACGTATTAGGAAAATAAACTTCGAACAGGACTAATATTTTAAGCACAGGCTTAAGAGTAATCGAAAAAAAAATTTGGTTAAATCAAAATATGACTGATTGATTGATTAGATGGCCGTGACAACCCGTGTCCGGATTTCGACCGACCTCATCAGCTCTCGCCAGGCGCTTCTGCTTTGCGCGCGCCTTCTCCAATCGGATACACCAAGCGCGGTTAGGGCTTCCTCAACCTGGTCCATCCATCGGAGGCATGGTCTCCCTCGCCGTCGTTGACCAGCGACCCTCGCCTCGAGCACCTTTTTCACTGGAGCTTCGTCGTCCATACGATGGACATGACCCAGCCAGCGTAGTCGCTGCACAGTTATACGCCGAACTACGTCAATGTCTCCGTAGAGCTCATACAGCTCGTGGTTCATTCCGATGCGATAGTCATCGCCGACTCGAACAGGACCGAAGATTTTGCGAAGAACTTTTCTCTCGAACACCCCCAGAGCGGCTGCGTCAGTTTGCGAAACTACCCATGCCTCAGCGCCATAAAGCAACACAGGTAGAACGAGCGTCTTGTAGAGTGTTAGTTTTGTCGATCGAGAGAGGGCTCTGGAACTTAGTTGCTTACTGAGCCCGTAGTAAGTAAAATATGACTGACTCTTTTGAAAACGATATCGCTAGCAGAAAAAAATTTTATAAAGAGAATTTAAAAGTAATTTTTGTAGGAAATTTAATAATTTGTTTAGTAGTTTATTCGAATTTAAAATTATTTTCAAAACAGTTTTAAAAAATAAATAAAATTTTTTGAAGTTCAATTAATTTATTTTATGACATAATAAATTATTACAAAATTTATAAAAGTTTGTACTGATAATTTTTCTTATGGTTATTTAAAAACATTACTTAAAAATCATTCAATTAACCATATAAATCGTATGCATAAAGCACCTATGCATAAAGTCTTTATACACTTTAAAATATTTTTGAACTGAGAAATCTTACATTTTAGTTTTGGAAACTAGACCTTGCATATGACCGAATCTATGCACACAATTTGGAAAGTTAAGAGGTCATACATACCAAAAAGTTCGAATCAATAAAATTTTTAATCGTTCGCTCTACGTGAATGTCCCATAATTATTTCAACTTCCGTGGTACGAGTATACTATGTATTATTTTTTTTTGATTATACAATTATCCAAAATCTAAAACAAAAAAAAAATCCTTTCAAACGAATATTTACTACAAGGATTGAGGTTCTATAAGCTTGCAAATTGCATAAAAAATGTCATCTTAGTATTCTACAATTTATATCAAACTAGTATAAGAGCCCGTCCTATGACAGGTTGGAAGCATTTACGCTCAAACTGTCATTATTTTAAGTCATTATTACAGTGCTTTTACAGCATACTGTTCTGAAAAATGTGCAGCCTGAAAGTATGTACATACATAAAAGACAAACATGTCACTGATAAGTATCAAAAGAATTTTCTGTGCATATCTCCAGACTGAACATTCTTCAGGACAGTACATGTTAGGAAGGAACTGTAATAATCGCAAAAAATAATGACAGTTTCAGCGATATTAGCTGCAGAACATTGAGCTTGCCTTTTATATATATTAAGATTATCAAATAATATGAGCTCGAGGTTTTTGAATATTGAAAGCTACAGTAGAAAAATGGTATTTAAAGTAATAAAATTTGTATAGTTAATTCAAACTTCTATAAGGCTGGATTTACTGACCACCACAAGTTTTGCAGGTTTTGTTTTTATATGAAGTTTTTGCAATCTCCGCTCAGTGAGAGAGATTTACTGCACGCTTTTCAACTTGATTAACATTATTTTAAATTTCGCAAAAACTTGCTGAAGATGGTCAGTGAATTATAACTTTAGCTTCTTAAACTAAATTTGCATCATTATCTCAAATTTTATTAGAAAAGGAAAATATTCTTGTTTTTTTTATTTTTTTAAAAAAGAAAAAGTTTTGTATTTTAAACGTTTCATTTGTATTATTTTGTCCATACTTTCTGGACCCTAAGTGAGGGTTTGATACTCGAAACCGCTGAGCCACCATTTTTTTTCTACTTTATCATATAATTTATGCATCTACCTGTTTGTGGAAACCAATTCGCGATACCTTTCATCACCTGTATAGCCAGATATTTGTGGAATTTATTTAGCAATTAGCCTTTAATGGATTTAAGGTGAATTTTTAAATACAAAAGGTAAGGTCAAGTTTGGCTTTATTCACTCAAGTTAACAGTAGGAAACTTCCAAACAAAAGCGTGAATTTTCACGAACACACGAAAAGTGTTTTAATGTTAAGTTTGCCGTAAGAGTGAAGAAAGTAAGTATTTGGATTGTTAGACTAATTCCATAAAATCATGTAGAAAAACATTAAAAATTTTAAATTTGTTTTTCAAAAATTTTAAATATTTAGCCCAATTATAAAAGATTTTCTCCAGGGAGTTGTAAAGGGGAGTTTCCGTTTTAAAGACAAAGCTTAAAAACTTTTTGAAAATTTTTAATGCAAATTTGTTCATCAACCGTCAATATTTATGAGTGTAAAATAAAAAAAAAAATTAAATGTCTTTATCTGCTATCTTAAAAACGGAAACTCCCTTTTACAACTCCCGGGAGAAAATGTTTCATAATTGGGCTAAGTAAAATTATATTTTTGAATTAAAAGGGCGGCTGTGGCAGAAGGGTTAAGTATGCCAATGAAGCGCATTAATATTTCTGCAGACAACGCCAAGCCTTAGGAGAGTAAAATTGCCTTACAAACTCAATCTATTCTTGACAACATGAGCCGTTCGGAATCGGCATAAATCTTGAAGTTTCAATTCTCGATTATTTGTGTTCAAACATTTCACAGCAAGCACAACACAATTGATCATAAGATGCCTGGTCAAAGTACTTTCAAGGGCTGAAATGGCTAATTCGATTTTTTTTTTTTTTTTTTAATAGAAGGGCGCCAAAATCAGACAGGACGCCCCTGATAATAACAATAATTAAATAATTTCAATAGAATTTACAATCACTCGGAATGCAAACACAAAAACCGTAACAACAACAACAACAGCAATACAACAACTAAAGTTAACACCAACAACAAAAAACACAACAGCACAATTTAATAAAATCACTTGTGAGTGTGGCGCCCAACGTATGCGACCGACTCGAATGATTATACGGGGGGGGGAAAAAATAACTTAAATAACAACAACAACAACTGCAATAAAAACAACATTCGTCTGTCATCGTCGCCTGGGTTGTTCGTGTGCGTCTACGAGTAAATGATAAGATTTAGAAAAATTATTACAGCTGCGATTAAAAATTTTTGCATTGCAATCTATGAGACGGTGCAAAAAAAACAACAACAAAAACAACAACAATAAAAGACTAGACATGAGTAACGCAGCAAAAAGCTCTGCGCTGATACACCAACTCAAGCGCAGTTTACTGTATTAGTGAAATGCGTTAGCGCAATTGCGCCATGACGTAGTTTCAAATTCTACGACTATTGTATCAACAGGAATTTAATCAACATGGTAAGATTTAGAGTTGGATGTGCGTTAAGAGGTAAATTTTTTAAATCTGTTGAGTTGGGTAGCGTTTTGAATTATGTAGTGAAATAAGTTCAGTTTAGCTACACTTATCAATAAAAAGTCAATATGCAGCCCCAGCAGAAAACTCGCTTAGGCCTCGAATAGTTAGGATGGCATTAAAGATTGAATTTCTAAATATAATCATGCCTTCATTATTCACTTTCGAATTCAAGGCTGAAATTAATATATGATTCAGGCTTACTTTTTTCAGACCTGTATTGAAATCTTAAATCAAACAAAAAATCAGTACTCTTTTATTTCAGGCCAGATTTCATATCTGAATTTTAAATAAAAATTGATATTCAGTCCAGAAATCATAGATAAACATTTAAAAAAGTAATACCAAATTTCAGGTCTGAAGAGGCGGACGCTTGTTTGGAAAAATCTGGGCTGTTTTCAAGCAAAGGTCAGGCCTCGGTCATAACATTTTCTGCCTCATCAGGCACCAAAAATTAACAAACCTAAATTAAGCATGCAGTCAAGCAGTGCTTCGTCTAGGCTTGATACAACAATCAAACAGATAAATACACATTTCTGATTTGCAAAACAAGTTGAATAAATATGAAGTTAAATCCAAGTTCCAACAGCGCTATTGCGTTACTTTTAATAAAAAAGTGTATAACCCAATAGCGCACTTAAGTGATTCAACTCAACAACGCAACGCAGTGCTGTGTTACCCATGCCTATAATAGGCTATAATCACAACATAACAAATTGAAGTGGAATGACAAAAATGTTGAAAATTGCTGATGAATGGAGGGACGGACGAATGGATAGACAAGGCAGACAGACATTTAGCAATATGAACTCTATATTAGACAGAAAAAAAAAAACAGATCGAGCAACTTGCAGCAGCTGGTTGATAATATGTGTTATTTTTCAATAATGAAGATTACAAAGATTTAATTCGCTATTTAAATAAATTATAAAGCAAAATTTAATTTATTTTGTTGCAAATTTACATAGATACAGCATATATGTATATGCAATTTTTATATAAATTATAATGAAAATTATGGCAATTAGAGTCGTTATTACAGCAGTTTGGCTCAATGTAATTGTTTGGTGAGTATTTTAAAGCAATTTTTTTTTTTCTTAATTTTCATGTTGAATGTTTCTGCACTTGACGTGGTTATCGGATAGCAAAAAAAAAAAACCCAAGAAAACTTGGAGTTCAACATTATTCTTAATATAACCTTTAGGTCTAAGAATTGAGTATTGGCATAACAGTTTAAAGAAAAATAGTTTGAGTCTAAGTGGCAAGAATTTTTAACTTTAATACAATAGATTTATAGTTCAGTTAGTACGGAAAAAATAAGCGCGTTGCCTTGCACATGGTGGGGGCCACCATATTTTTTATTTTAATGTTTGGGTAGGAATACTGATTCAAAATATAAATTGCCGACCTTGGGAGTGGTGTCGTAGAGCTGTCCCATATTTTTACACTTCATATTTTTGAAAGTGCAAATTTAAGATGGCTTTCGAAAATACTCTACCCAACCCTCCACGAGGCTGCCGACTGGAAATGACTGCTACAATGTCGCTATTTCTAGGGCGGCAGTAAGCTAAGGGGGGCTGCATCAACGGTGCTTTGACTCTCAGTAGTCCTAGTGCGTAACCTCTCCATCGGTATGGGGTATTGGCTGAATCAAGGTGTTATACGACCTGTGCCGAGGATTTACCGTCCCCCAAGATTGGGGGTCTAAAAATTTAATGTTGGTGAGCACCAGGGCCAAGGAGTACAAAAGAATCAACTGTTTCGAAGGCAGGTCACCAGAACTGTAAAAGAATGCAATCATTTGTGATTTAAAATCATTCAAATC
Organism: Coremacera marginata; assembly: GCA_914767935.1. Taxonomy (NCBI): domain Eukaryota; kingdom Metazoa; phylum Arthropoda; class Insecta; order Diptera; family Sciomyzidae; genus Coremacera; species Coremacera marginata. The sequence continues at coordinate 39,785,082 of OU612043.1, forward strand.
CCAATCAATGATGGGACTTGAAATTTCAAATCACAATCAATGATTTGAAAAATTGATTGCATTCATGTTTTTCAAATGAATTTCAAATGAATCATTGTGATTTGAAATTTTAAGTCCCAATCAACGATTTGAAAAAATGAATGCAATCAATTTTTCAAATCATTGATTGTGATTTGAAATTTTAAGTCCCAATCAATGATTTGAAAAAATTAATGCAATAAATTTTTTTGAAATTTCAATCACAGTCAATGATTTGAAAAAACGAATGCAATCATTTTTTCAAATCATTGATTGGGATTTGATATTTCAAGTCCCAATCAATGATTTGAAAAAATGAATGCATTCATTTTGAATATAAATCACATGATTTAAAATCACAAATGATTGCATTCTTTTACAGCTCTACAGGTCACAATGAAAGCCGCACTGTATCAATCCTCTGCCGTTAGGCCGCTGCCCCTAAAAGGGAGGACCAGGTTTCGAAGGACAACTACATTAAAGTCCAAGAAGACTTTGCTTGGGCCATGCAAGTTATCACTGACTTCTCAAAGGAAGCGCTGTACAGCGAACAAACTACCAAACGCCAACGATCTGTGGATGGACATGGCACCCACTACTCCGTCTGATTGTTTCTTGGCACAAGTCACAAAGACGGTAAAATCCCAAAGCACCCGTGGAGATGGGTGCAAGCTGCACTGGCAAAAGTAGCTATGGAGGTCCAATGGGATAATCCAGGAACGCCTCCCTCTTGTTCTGACGCTGAGTGGTTCCAAGAGCTGTACAAAGCCGAGGTCGCTAATCTAGGGGAAGTATATCCGGGTGCGCAACTTAAGGCCGTTGAAGCACGTGACATACCGTCACGCCCAAGAGTTAGAGGCTGGTTCCCAGTTACCCCATTAGAGACAGGGGAAATCTTGACGATGCTTTAAAACTTTCAACCCCACAATTTCGACACAAAACTGGAAGGTCGAACAAGTCGAAACAAGGTTGAAACAGTCGAACAAGGCAACCATGCAGGTCGTACTGATTCTAAACAACGAGAGCCTAAAGGTGCTCAGTTAAAATACCTACGCCATGGACTACGGCTTCGAAACTATTCACCGTAGGGTATACAAAGCGGACACAGAGGCTCTGGCAAATTCTGCGGCCTGTACAGAGGTTGCAGCCGAGTTGTCCAGTGACCAAGAGATGGAGGTAGACCGCGTTAACGCAGTCAGAGCTCAGAGCGAAGATGACGTATCGACCGGCTCTGAATAACTAAGTGCACACCTGGCAAGACTCTACGAGGAGCACCATCTACTCAGCTTAGAAGAGGAAGAAGTGTCTGAGGTCACTATAATGCAGGAGAAGGAGCTACTCAATGGTGCAGGTGATACAAAAAAACATTGCTCTAGTCCAAGAACCATGGATCACTGTTGATAGGATCTGTGGAGTGTGCTCTGCAAAATTTAAGCTTCTACACACCACTGGAAACGGTAAGGATAAACCTCGCACCTGCATCTTAGCGAAAGCGCATTTTAATATTTTTATTATTCTTCCTCAGTTTAGCGGAGGAGACTTTACAGTGGCCAGCCTGGAAGTAGGGCACACAAAATACACACTAGCCTCTTTCTACCTAGCCGACGAGGGCCTTCTACCACCATCAGTCTTTCAAGATATAGTAAGAAGTACCACTCTTTATTATGGGAGGAGACGTCAACGCACACCACACCTAATGGGGCAGTAACAATACCTTCTTCTACCTTCTTAGCACTAATTTAACTATATGCAATAAAGGTAAAGACCCAACCTTTATTACAAAAACATCGTAAGGAGGTCTTAGATATTACACTTGCCTTCGATTCCTTCTCGGACAAAATATGTGCCTGGAATGTTTCGAAGGAGCATTCCTTCTCTGATCACATATATATAGAATTTCGGTGGAAGAACTCGAACCCTTTCTTCCCCTGTAAAATCATAAGCCTAAAGAAAACAAACTAAGTTTATTACACTATATTAATTTCTTAAATCCTAGCTCCCAAGCCAACCTGTAGATGACCTAGTCAGCCACTTCACCAAGCAATGATCTGACGCAATGAAAAATGGCTGTCCTAGCAGAACGCAAAAAGTATCAGATAAACCACACCTTGGTGGTACCGTCAACTTAGGAATTCAACTCCGCCAAACGCACTAACAGGAAAGCTTCCTGGAACAGCTATAACTCTAAAGTTAGTACTTATAAAGCAGCTATTAGGAAGGCCATATGTACTTCGTCGGCCACTTTCTGCAGCAATATAGAATCAACGTCGGAGGTATCTCGACTACGAAAGATTTTATCCAAGTTCCCATCATCTCCAAGCTACAAACAAAAAAATGACGGCTGTTGGACAGATTCAAACCTTGAATCTCTCAACCTTCTCATGGAAACCCACTTGCCCGGCAATACAAATGACACTAATTGACACACCGCGTGCCTCAATAACGCCCATAGGCGCCCCATCTCTACTGGTGCACTCCATAGTAAGCTGAAGGAAGATTGCATGAGCAGTGATTACATTCCAGCCTTACAAATCTCCAAGTCCTGATGAAATTGTGCCGGCCCAGTTTCAATATACCCTCCCGCACATAATGCCCTTGCTCTAGACCATTTTCTCTAGTTGCCTACAACTTAACCACACTTCCATCGATTGAAAAGATACTAAAATAGTTTTCATACCTAAAGCAGACAAAGTCTCTCATGCCAGTCCAAAAGACTTCAGACCAATCAGCCCATCTTCTTTCATGCTAAAAACTCTGGGAAAAAAAAATTATTATTAAAGTTTATCTGAGGCAAACCATTCACCCTTCGAAACGTTGTAGACGCTCAAGCCGAACAAGACGGATATTCCCGTAGAGAAAAATAAATATTACCAGTACTGCGTTGTTCAAAATTTTGTGTAGATAATCAAAATAGTGAAAACTGTTAAAATCGTATTGTGTTGCTTTTGTAAAGAAAATTCAGTTTTAAAATATATATCAAATGGCAATTTTTATTTTTACAATTTGTATGCCCTACCCAGCAAAAAACTTCAATGCGCATTACATGTAAGCACATAAAGAGCGCTTCATTCTCCTTGCAAGTAGTGCTGTTTGTATTGCGCTATGTTTGTAGCACTTTCCGTAACGATAACGTTGCACTTGAAAAGAAAGTATTAGATATTAATGTCAAAAAAAAAAAATTAATTGAAAAAATTTTAAAAATTCAGCTAATCGTTTTACGTGAATAAACAAAATTTGATTTGATTTTTTCAAACTTGCTGTTATTTGTTATTAAGTAACAATTTTTTCAATTGAGATGTGGCAGACTGGTTGAAGTGTTTGCCTTGTAATCAAAATGCCCCGGTTCAAACTTGGCTGGCGGCGATTATTTTTCGTTTTTGTTTTGTTTTAAAAAGTTGCTTATAAGTTTTTCTGTTATTATAAACCAAATTTTTCACCTAAATTGTGGCGGCCATGGCATACTGGTTGGGGTGCTTGCTTTGTAAGCGAGATGCCCGGGTTCAAACCCGTGGCTGGGTGATTGTTTTTTTTTTTATTTTAAACATTTTTTAATATTTACGTATAGCGCCCGGTTCTTGCAACGTTTTTATATCAAATACAAGGAGACCAAAGCACACGGCTCTCGCTACGATTTCATAGTTTTTACAGCGGGAGCGGAGCGCATACATTTGATCACATGACTATGTTAAAAAATGCGCTATACACAAAGAGAATGAAGCGCTCTACTGTTTTTTTTTTTTTTGAGCGCTTCAGATGCGCTAATGGAGCGCTCGCTTTCCAGTTGGGTATATCTGGTTTTAACTTATAAAATAATGAAATAAAAACATATTTTTCGATATTTTAATGGGTTTCTATTGCTATTGTTCCACTGATTACATATATTGAGGTTTTTTTCCAAGTCAAAGTTCAATAAATTTTCAAACAAAATTTTCAAACAATTTTTAAACAAAATAAAATTCTGTTTAAGTTTTTTAATATGACAAGCAATATGATGAACAAATATGATGATGAATAAATTTTCTGTATAAGTATAAAAAATCACCCAAAAATAAAAAAAAAAATATAAAAATCACCCAAATGAAAAATTACCCAAAATTTAATGAAAAATGGCACAAAACGAAAACACGAAATTTCAGCCAACAAAAACGAAAAAGCCCGAAAATTTTTGAAAAAATGGCACAAACACAACAAAAAGAAAATTCACAGAAATTAAAAAAATAAAAACAAAATGTAAAATCGCCCAATTTGTTTGCATTGTTCCCAGGAGCTAGCTTGCCTTGTACGAAATGAGCAGAATTTTTAAAGTTGGTTTTTACCATTTTTGAAGCGAAGCTTTTTACTCCTCGTTCTGTGATTTGCTTGGAGTGAAATCTGAAAAATTTTCGACAGATTTTTTCTTGGAAATTTGATGGTTTCTTTGTTGCTAGTGCTTATTACAACATGAAAATTTAATACTTTAAAATTAAATACTAAAAATTTAATGCCTGCCCCCGTGGGGATCGAACCCACGTCCTCTTACACGAGAGTCCAATGCACAATCCACTAGGCCACAAAGACTTGTTAGAAACAGTTGTTAATTCAATGGTAGTTATAACAGAAGCTATGCTGCAGTAGATCGTCACCATCAATCAATAGATAGAGGATTGTATATTTGCTATGCTACAACTCACAAAAATTTGCTGTTATTTGCCGCAAGGTGTCTCCAGCATCGGTATGTTTGTATTGTGAATGCGTTTGTGGTGCTGTTGGCATAGAGTATAAATTATTATCTAGACATTGCATCAACTCTGCTAAATTTCTGGCATGTGTTAACAGAGGTTAAGAGTTTTTTTTCTTCATGTTTTTAAGTGAAATAACTCTGTTAACACATGCCAGAGACTTAGCAGAGTTGATGCAATCTCTAGATAATAATTTACACTCTATGACAAGTGCGTTGGCAAGTGCGTTTTTAAGTGTCAAAAAATAGATATCAATAAATATGCAGTCAAGTTCACAACCATGTGTGGAGAGTTAAAATGGAGAGTCGCTGGCATTATACTCGTATGCCCGTATATGTAATTGGCGTGAAAATTTGACATTCAACAATAAAAAAATAAGCAGTAAATATGTTTTCTGTATATATGTAACCTATTTTATGTTATTTTAAATTTTTGAATTTAAAAGTGAATTTATTAAAAAGTAAAAATTATTAAGCTATCAAATCTATGTAACTGCGGAAAAGCTTCGCTTCTCTCGTGTGTCCAACGACGCACCTGTGTTTTTTTTTTTAAGATCTATTTTAATTCAATGAATCATGCTTAAAAATCTATAAAAACATTTCGTACAAGGAATGAAAAATCACTCAAAAATAACGACAAATCACACTGTTGTAAAACTGTTTCAAATTTTAAAAACCCTAGATTAACAGTTTGAGAAGCGCTGACAAAGCGAAAAACAATGAAGTTTTGAAAGCACTGAAAATTTAAAATTTGTAAAAACATTTGAAAGTTAAAAACAAAAAAATTAAAAAGTTTGGAAGTTTGAATTTCACTAGATTAAAAGTTTTAAAAGCATTGAAAATTATAAAATTAAATTAACAAAGCACTGAAAAATTGGAAGTATAAATTTTAAAATGTGCTAAAAAATTTGCACGTAAGTTTAAAGACTAGCACTTATTGAAGCATTTGAAAATAAAAATTTAAAAAAATGTAGAATGTAAAAAAACCGTAATAAAACTTGATATGAATAAGTTAATTGATTGAATAAAATAGTGTGACAGTTTAAAAAGCTTAGCGGGAAATACTAAAACATTTGCTGGAAAATTTGAGCGAAAATTTGAGAAATAATGCAGCCTTAGAGTTGCTGGAAAACTAAAGAAAAATATAAAAGTTTGAAAACCACTGAAAAAATTAATTAAGAACTTTAAAAAAATGTAAACGTTGGTAGACAAAAAAAAAATATAAAAGCGCTATGAAATGAAAGATCTAAGTTTGAAATGCGCTAAAAATTGACTCACATATTCTAAAAAGCATTAGATTGAAAATTTTAAAAGCACTATACATATAAAAGTCAAGAAATTTAAAATAAAACTAGTTTATTTTTAAAGTTTTGCTTTTTCAAAATTAACAAATAAAAAATTGGTTTGAAAATATTTTTGATTTTTTGGAGTAACAGTTTGACAAACACTAAAAACAAAGAATAATTCGAAAGGTTAAAAAATAAGAGCATAGATTTTTCTCTTCTAAGTTTCAAAAGCGCTGAAAAATGGTTTTACAAATTTAAAATAGGGCTGAATTAACAGTTTAAGAAGCATCAACGAGTAAAAAACTTCAAAAATTTAAAATCCACCAAAAGATAAAAGTAAAAAGTTTGAAATGTGCTGAAAAACAGGCTCGAAAAATTTTAAATGCACTACAAAAAAACTGTTTCGATCATTTTTAGAAGTTTTGGAGTAACAGTTTGAGCAGTACTATGAAATGAACAATTGAAAAGTTTTCAAAATAAGATTGTATGGAAATTCGTATGGGAAAATATTGAGTGATTTTGCATAACTGCCAGATTTCAATTACTTACATAGTGATCAATCCAGTTCTGAGTAATATTTCACTTACAGCCTAAATCTCCCCTGTATGACTAAATATTATTTTTAATATTTTGCTTTTTTCCTCCTCAACTAGAGCATTCACATGGACGTAATGAGCACATTAAAAATAAAACAAGAAACAATTTTTTTGAAAACTATAAAACAACAACTGACGTCATAGAATTCGCGTGCTCCACTAATGAACCGATGTATATGTGTGTATGTGCTGGTGTAAGTGATCATGATCATGTGCCATGCGTGTCAATGTGTGTTCCATTTCACAACTAATATGTAACTTTTTGCGCATTTAACTACTAATTGTTTTGTTTTTCATCAAGTGATAAAATGAAGAATTGTTATTTAAAGACATGAACTTTGAAATGGAGAGCGTACTTTAAACAAAGAAAAAAATCCCTTTAGTGACGTTGTTGAAATTAGTATTTTTCACAAAAATAAAAACAAAATACATTAAGAAAAAAAAAACACAAACCATATCATTGCTCATAAATAATTAAAGCAATTACAAACGTAGAAAAACCTAAAAGAATTAAAAAAAAAAATGGTGAAATTCTATAAAAAATGTGGAACGCGCCAGAATTTAACACCGCGTGACGTATTTATAAGTTGTACGTATTTTATTTTTGCCTATTTTTGATTTTAATTCGATAGCTCCTGATAACTAAGTTGTAAGGGTCGATAAGGCAGTGTTGGCGCCATTCATGTCATGTAGCTTTTGCTATTCGGAAAATCTATATATATAAAAATGAATGTATGTATGTGGGTATGTGGGTATGTGGGTATGTGGGTATGTGGATATGTGTGTAAATCACGTATAGACTCCAAAACCACCGAACCAAACTTTATGCAATTTTTAGGGATACTGAAGCAACATTCGGGAAGTGTTCCTGTGAAGTTTGGTGTTGATTGGACAAGGGGGCGTGGTACCTCCCATACAACCCAAATTGGCTCTATCGCCCACAAACCAAAAAAAATGCTTTATATCAAACGGTTTTAATCATATAAAACTAAAATTTAGTAATTTCGTTCAGATGGTTACTTCCGGTGACTGTGCAAAAAATGGGCGTGGTCACACTATATCTACGCCCACTTTTAAGAAATCATTGTAATTCCTGAGATGTTCAAGTTTTGATAGTGAATCTTGGTATGCAGGTGCTATGGATCCAAATGGAAGTCAGTATGTAAATGTAAATGTTGTCACGCCCACTTTTACCGCCCACAAATCAGTAAAAATGCTTTATATCAGACGTCTTTTGCCGTAGAAGACTAAGATTTGGTAATTTAGTTCGTATGGTCACTGTCCGCCAATGTACAAAAAATGGGCATGGCCGCACTATATCTACGCCCACTTAATCGAAATCTTGCTTATTCCTGAGCTGTACACGTTTTGATAGTCAATCTTGGAATGCAGGTGCTATGGGTCCAAGTGGCAGTCACTATGTAAATATAAACGTTGTCACGCCCACTTCTACCGCCCACAAATCAGTAAAAATGCTTTATATCAGACGGCTTTTGCCGTAGAAGACTAAGATTTGGTAATTCAGTTCGTATGGTTACTGTCGGCCAATCCACAAAAAATTGGCATGGCCGCACTATATCTACGCCCACTTGATCGAAATCATGCTTATTCCTGAGTAGTGCACGTTTTGATAGTGAATCTTGGAATGCAGGTGCTATGGGTCCAAGTGGCAGTTACTATGTATATATAAACGTTGTCACGCCCACTTTTACCGCCCACAAATCAGTAAAAATACTTTATATCAGACGGCCTTTGCGGTAGAAGACTAAGATTTGGTAATTTAGTTCGTATGGTTACTGTCGGCCAATGCAAAAAAAGTGGGCATGGCCGCACTATATCAACGCCCACTTTATCGAAATCTTGCTTATTCCTGAGTTGTACACGTTTTGATAGTCAATCTTGGTATGCAGGTGCTATGGGGCCAAGTGGCAGTCACTATGTAAATATAAACGTTGTCACGCCCACTTTTACTGCCCACAAATCAGTAAAAATGCTTTATATCAGACGGCTTTTGCCGTAGAAGACTAAGATTTGGTAATTTAGTTTTAATCATTACTTGATAGTGAATCTAAGTGTGCAGGTACTATGGATCCCAGTGGCAGTCACTATTTATATATAAATGTTGTCACGTCCACTTTCAACGCCCACAAATCAGTAAAAAAGTAGAAGACTAGGATTTGGTAATTTAGTTTATTTGATTACTGTCGGCCAATGCACAAAAAATGGGCATGGCCGCACTATATCTACACCCACTTTCTCGAAATCATGCTTATTCCTGAGTTGTACACGGTTTGATTGGAAATCTTAGTACGCAGGTGCTATGGATCCAAGTGACAGTCACTATGTATATACAAATGTTGTTACGTCCACTTTAACCGCCCACAAATCAGTAAAAATGCTTTGTAGAAGACTAAGAATTGGTAATTTTGTACATAAGGTCACTATCGGCAACTGTTAAAAATGGGCGTGGTCGCACCATATCTACGCCCACTTTTTCGAAATCATGCTTATTCCTGCGTTGTACGCGTTTTGATAGTAACACTTCATACGCAGGTGCTCTAAGTGGCGGTCAATATATATATATAAAATTTGCCACGCCAACTTGTACCACCCGCAAATAAAAAAAAGTAACGCGAAATGGCCAATTTCAGCCCTTGAAAGGACTTTGGCCGAGCTTCTTATGATGAATTGAAATGATCGAGAACTGGACCTACAAGTTTTATGCCGATTCCGAACGGCTTATGTTCTCAAGAAGCTTTTCATGGCAGTTTTTACTCTCTGAGGTTTGCCATTGTCAGCAGAGAGGTGACGGCCGAACTGAAAAATTAATTCAATTGAAAAAACTTTCTGTGTCAGGTGGAATTCGAACCAGGGTTCTATGCCATATGGACCACACACTCTACCCACTACGCCACGGCCGCCACTTTTTTTACCCACAAATCAATAGAACTTCTATAAATCAGACAATTCTCATCGTTAAATACTAAAATTTGGTAATTAAGTTCATACGCTTACCAAAAATGTGCATGGTAGCACTATATCTGTGCCCACTCTTCAGCAATCATTTTATTTAATTTATTTATTTATGTATGTTTTATAGTTAATTACAATTTAACAATTATAACTAAGTAAGCACTAGCTGCCAGGGCTATCGGTTAGAAATAATTTAAATTCCTGAGATGTGAACGTTTTGATAGTCAATGATTTGATAGGTATGCAGATGCTATAAGTCCAAGTGGCGGTCACTTTTTATATAAATTTTGTCACGCCCACAAATCCGTGAAAGTATATAAATCCAAATTTACAGTAAAAGTCGCACTTTATCTACGCTGACTTTTCAGAAATCATTGTAATTTCTGAGCTGTACATGTTTTGATAGTGAAACTTGATATGTAGGTGCAATAAGACCAAGTGGCGGTCATTATACATATAAATGTTGCCATGCCTAAATGTTTGTTTGTATACGTATACTAGAGCTCCTCACAAAAAAAAAGGTGTTTTTGGGTCGGTTGCTCAAAATAACGCTCTTTGTTATGATGATCCCCCAAATATTTCGACAGAAGCTGGAATAGTTTGAAAAAAAAAAAACAAAATCGAAATGGCCATTTCAAACCTTGAAAGGACATTGACCGGTCTTCTTATGTTCTTAATAACAAACGGTCAGACTTAATAGTTATTTTGTCTTGCCATGTTACTTTTGGTCAAATAAATTATCTATTCATGATAAAATATAGTGTAAAGTGAAGAATTAAATTGAATGAAATTACAAAAAAATGTACACATTTTTTAACATTTTACAATTTATTTGACTAAAAGTAGTATGGAAAAAAATTAATTTGAATTTTAGTGAAAATAATATGAAAAAAGTTAAACCAATCCATAAAAATCCGCATTATCTTTGGTCCAACGGAAAAAATTTAAGATTTTTGATGCAAAAGAACTTTTTCATTACTCTTATTTCTGACCGTTTGTTTTTTTTTAACTACCATACCAGGCAATATTTTTAGTCGAAATTTTTTGGGGCTCATCGTAACATAAGCCATGGATTATTTTGAAGACCCGGACTAAGCAACTTTTTTTTCTAAGGAGCGTGAGGCGACTTAATGTATATACGTATGTGGGTATATGTGTATATCACTTAAGGACTCCGAAACCGCTAAGCCAATTTTTATACCAAAGCCTTGAGAGGGTTCCTATGAAGTCTGGTGCCGACCGCAAAAGGCTCCTTAAATACACCAAAAATTTTCGATATCGAACAGTTTTGGTTTTTTTTTTTAGGTCGCACAGTCTCGGAATTCAGTATTCGACCTCAATTTACACATGCCGTTCCACTGGTAACATTTTATGGGCGTTGGTCGAGGGGCGTGGTACTTTTCGGCACCCCAAATAGTCGGTATAGTTTTCGAAATAAGTCACACATCAATAAAACTCGGTACGAACTTACTATAAAAGTATGGCTTCACTAAAGCTACACCCTCTTTTAGGGGATAAGCGCTGAGCGCAGCGAAGCGCGCCGGGTATAAGCTAGTACTATAATAAAGATTTGAAACGCGATACGGCTAGAGACTTTGATATCAGTCATAAGCTTGGTGTGTGTCTGATTTCATTGAATGTTATTGAGTACATTTTAAAATATCAGATTTATGGCATGGTTAATGCTTATCATATTAATAATTATTGTGTGAAAAATGTTTCTTACTGTGTTACCATAATTTATGTTTAACTCAGTAATCAGTCAAATCTCAGTGCCTCAAATGAAAAAAAAAATGGCCAAACAATAATATTGATCAGGTATGCTGATTTTTTTCTTTTTGTGATTTTCGTGTCTGTAATGATGTCAGTTCAGGATCTGGATAACATTACTACAGTCTTACCTAGGTTATATAAGGGAAGGTTTTTTTTTTGTGCCTCCGAATAGACCATTGTACCGATATTTTTTTTTTTTGTTTGGCCCGAGGTAAAACTGACAGGATCCAAGCTTCATAACAAACTATTTATTCGTCAAGACTTCAACACCAAATACGATCTTTTCCAAGAAACAACAATTTTATTTCAGAATTGGTTTTTTTGTTAATGCTAACCTTAATGGTGCAATCTGTTAAAACCACAAAACAGTTTTAAACCATTTGAAGAAAGTTGGTTTTAAAAAATGGTGTGATGTTGGGGTGCCTCATAAACTTAGTGCAAAAAATGTAATGAACCAAATTTCTATATGCGATTCGCTACTAAAACAAAACGAAATCGAGCCACTTTTGAAACGTATGGTTACAGGTGATCACAAAGTGGATCACGTGCGATAATATTGTTCGAAAACAGTCTTGGTCGAAAAAAGGTGAAGCTCCAAGAACGGTGTCAAAGCCGGGATTGACGACAAGGAAGGTGATGTTGTGCGTTTGGTGGGACTATAAGGGTATCGTCAATTATAAGCTTCAACCGCCTGGCCAAACGATTGGTTCGAATCTCTACTGCCAGCAATTAATGCGATTGAAGCAAGAAATTTAAAAAAAGAGGCCGGAATTGATCAACAGGAAAGGTGTTGTGTTTCATCACGACAACGCAAGGCCACACACACATCTTTTTTGACCCAAAAAAAAAACTTAAAGAATTTTACTGCGAAGTTTTAATGCAGATTTTCATTTGTTCCGATCTCTCTTCAACACTCTCTTGCTGGGAAGAAATTAACCTCAAAAGATGACTGCGAAAACCACCTACGTCAATTTTTCAACGATAAAAGCCCGGAATTTTACAATAAAGGAATCATGGTCTTAAACCAAAAATGGCAGAAGGTAGTTGAAAAGAATGGACAATATTTGGATTAATTAAATCTTTTTTGTTTAAAAATAAAATGTTGTTTATGTTTACTAAAAAAAAATTATGTTCCATTCAAAACTATTACTATAGAGAATGCATCCTGTCCCTGGTTCAATGTCCGAGTTCAGAATGCTATTAATAAACGGAATCGATTGCACAGAATGTGGAAAAAAAATCCAACTAGAGAGAAGTGGGAGTATTATAGGACTGCTAGGAACGAGTCCATAGGTATAATCAAACACAGCAAAAAACTGTATTTTTCCTCCAAGCTAAAAGGTAGCTAAAGCTACCATCCAAAGTTTTATGGAATAATGTAAAAAAAACTTGGTATTAACAGCGATATAAAGTCTGAGTGTCCTATTGACCCAGAAAACCTAAATAATAACTTCCTGTCTACATCTGTAGATCTGGGAAATATCAACTTTGTAATTCCTAGACATTATGCTGAACAATCTTTTGAGTTTTCTGCGGTAAGTGAAAGTGATGTTGGAAAGTGCATTCAGAAAATAAAATTAAATGCAGTTGGAGCAGATGGAATCCATGTTAAATTCGTAAAACTCATTATTCCATTTATTCTCAGTCCACTCACGCATATCATAAATCATTGCTTTACAACATCATGCTTTCAGGTCAATCAGTATTTTATCTTGCCTATCAAAAATTTGTGAAACACTAATGGCTAATCAAATTTCTCTCTACATATCCCAAAAGAAATTATTATCTCCTATACAGCCAGGTTTTCGTGCTGGGCATAGTTGTTCCACTGCTATGATTAAGGTTTTGGATGATATAATATGCTCGTATGATAATAGCTTAGTAACATTGTTGTGCCTACTTGACTTCTCAAAAGCGTTTGATATGGTTAATCACTCCCTGCTTTGTGTTAAACTGAAATATAATTATGGCTTTTGTGATAGCGCTGTGTCCCTGCTGAGTAACTATCTCTCGAATAGAGTGCAGAGAGTAAAAGTCGGCGAAAATTATTCGAAGTATTCACATGTTTGCAGTGGGGTACCGCAAGGGTCAGTTCTTGGGCCGCTTTTGTTTTCCATCTTCATAAACGAAATAGTCAGCGTATGCAAGCATTCCATCATGCATGCTTATGTTGATGACATACAGCTATATCTTTCTCGAAGATCTGGCCTTATGGAAGATCTGGTATGCAGTTTGAATGAGGATCTGGGGAGTATAGCGCAATGGGCTTCTAGCAATGGGCTTCAACTCAATGCGTCCAAGTCTTATGTGCTACCCATTAGCAAACATTCTGTTTTTGTTGAAGATATACCGGATCCGACTTTAAGTGGCAATAAGCTTAGTCTCGTCAGTAAAATTATAAAATCTTGGTTTTAATATCAACTCTACTTTAGCCTGTACTGACCACATAAACAGCGTAGTTAGGAAAATTTATTTTATCTTACGCAACCTCAGAGTTTCAGTGGAGTTCACACCGGTTGAAATGAGACGTAAGCTTGTTCTTCAGCTTATACTGCCTGTAATAACTTACGCAGAATGTGTGTACAGTAAATTAGACTCGCAATCACAATTAAAATTATGTTTAGCATTCAATCAAGCTACAAGATATGTTTTTAATCTTCAAAGGTATGACCATATTTCGCAGTTCAAAAAATGCATTCTTGGGTGTGACGTTATAAATTATTTAAATGCTAGAAATTGTATTTTCTTGCATAAAATTATGACGGACAAAATACCATCCTATTTGTTCGAAAAAAATTCAATTTGGTCACTCTACAAGAAGTTCCTTGCTTACTCCACCTAGCTATAATTTTTTAATATCCTCAAGAATGTTTTTTGTTAATGCCACCCGATTGTGGAATTCCCTTCCCAACCACATAAGTGCTTTAAGGGAAACAACAAAATTTAGACAAGCTGCTGTACAATATTTCTCTTCTAACTGACTTTTATTATTTTATTTCCAGTTTTCTTCAACACTTCTTCTCTAAACATCTTTTCGCAGTCATTGCTTCTAACTTGCTCTATCGCTTCTTAATATTAGGGTATCTTTTAAATATGTATAATTTATCTTTAAATATGTCATACAAACAATTATATATATAAGGCTTAAATGTAACTTTGCAATTTCAATATGTTTTAATATTTGTAATTTCGCTGTAAACTGTACATTAAAAGAACTAAGTTCTTATAGTACTTTGAAATATATAAATAAATTGAAATAAATAAATAAATTAAAAAAAAAAAAAAAAAAAAAAACCGGAAACTTTTTCCCCAACTCAATATTAAAAAAATGTAAATAAAATTGTCAGAAATGTTATATAAAAGGGATATGCAGTGAATCAAAAAAGTTTAGGCACAGTCAATTTTTCTGAGAAGAACTTTGCTTTAATATTTAAAAGCAACTAATTTGGCCAACTTTTTGATGCAGGATGATGAATTTTAATTGAAAAAAATCCTTTACTTTATACACTACTCGAAATATAAGCGGAAGAAGAAAAAATGTATATGAAAAAACTTTAGGCACAGGCTGTATGTGTACCTTGTTTTTGCAAATATAACGCTAATCTATAAGTTCTCTTTGATGTATTTCGTTTTCTGCACATAATTATTGCGCAGCCATTCACTTGTCAATTGATTTAAGTATGTGTTAATCTTGATGTCGTGATCGAATGAGCAAAATGAGCAGTCGTACAGAAATTTCGGTAGATGTTCGAAAAGTTATTATAAACCTTCATGTGCAGCAAAAATCTTATCACGAAATTGGTGATGTAATGCAGAGGCCCTATACAAGTGTGCGAAATTTTATGAAACATTACATAATTACGGGAAAATAAGAGCATTAAAACAGATCTGGACACCCAAACATATTAACACCACGGCAGGAGCGCACTCTCGACTACAGATACTCTCGTAGCTACAGTGGCCCAAAATCCTAAGATTTCGGTTGTAAAATTATGCAATGAAATGCACCAAAGTTTCCATAAAAACTTCGATCCCCAAACAATGCGAAATACTCTACATAGAGCTGATGTTCATGGAAGAGTTCCTCGGCGCAAACCATTTATTTCGGCTATTAATAAGAAAAAGAGGCTGGAGTTTGCAAAACTTCATGCACATCAATTGGAATCATTCCGGAACAGTGTAATATTTAGTAATGAATCGAAGTTCAACCTTTTTGGATCAGATAGTGCACAAAAGGAAACCAAACAATGAGCTCCAAGAAAAAAACCTAATTAAAACAGTCAAACACGGCAGTGGTAATGTCATGGTGTGGGGGTGTATGGCGGCTTCTGGAGTGGCAAATCTTGTCTTTATAAATGAAAAAATTAATAAGTGCTCTTATTTGAATATTTTGAAAGACACTTTGTTTCCTAGTACTGAAAAATTGGGCATGAATGGGATTTTTTGTTCCAGCAAGATAACGGCCAGAAACATGCATCGTACCTTGTGCAGTAATGGCTTATTTGCCATTGCCAACAGCTCAAAACACCTCCACAGTCGCCAGATATGAATGCTATTGAACATATTTGACAATTATTGGAGAAAAAAAAATTCGGAGTCACCGCATATCATCAAAAGATTCACTAAAGGAGGCCCTTCACAAAGAATGGGAAAATAAAACACCCGAACAGACATCAAACCTAGTTGGAAGTATGCAAGGGCGCTTACAGGCAGTTATTCAAGCCAATTGAGGCCTAACAAAATATTAAATGTATTAAAACAAAAAATATATTAAAATTTTATACACATGTCCCTAAACTTTTTTTATGTAAAATTGTGACTTTTTTGTTTTTTAATAACATAATACATAAAACAAAAATGAAAAATGAAATATTTTTGCAGTGAATAATAAAAAAAAAAAACTAAATTTTCAAATAAGACCAAAATATTTTTTTTTCGTTAGGTGAAAAAAGTTATTTATGTTAGATAAATAAAAAACTTTGAGAATAGCTCTGTGCCTAAACTTTTTTGATTCACTGTATATACATAAAGGGTGGTTAAATTTTAAGGGCCGATGTTGAATGTGAACCACACCTAAACGTCAAGTTTTTTTCTGCATTTCATTTGACATTTCTCAATTTCAGACTAACTCAATTTAAACCATGGAAAGATACACAATCGAGCAACGCGTTAAAGTTATTCAGGCTTATTATGAAAATGGGTGTTCAAATCAAAATGCATATCGTGCACTTCGTGATTTTTTCGGTCAATTTAATCGTCCAAATGTGCGTACAATCGGAAAGATCGTGCAAAAATTTGAGCAAACCGGATCTGTAGGAGATGTGAAAACACCAGTGCATGCTCGTACAGCTCGTACTGCAGAAAATATTGCTGCTGTTTGCGATAGTGTGGCTGTCGTGCCCAACAATTGCACCTCTCACGCTCGTCGTTGATAAACAGTATGCATAAAGACTTGCATTTACACGCTTACAAGGTGCAATTGACTCAAGAACTAAAGCCTCTTGACCATTTCAAGCGTCGTAAATGGTCAGCATGGTGGCAAGAAATGGCAACAGTGGATGATCAATTTTAGAAGAAAATCATCTTCAGTGATGAGGCACATTTTCACCTCAGTGGATTCGTCAATAAGCAGAATTGCCGCATTTGGGCGAATGATAATCCAAGAGTGATTGTCGAAAAACCAATGCACCCACAAACAGTGACTGTTCGGTGCGGTTTATGGGCTGGCGGCGTCATCGGGCCGTATTTTTTCCAAAATGAGGCCGGTCAGGCAGTTACTGTGAATGTTGTTCGCTATCGTGAGATGACAACGAACTTTTTATGGCCCGAATTGGAAGATATGGATGTGGATGATATGTGGTTTCGACAGGACGGTGCCACTTGCCACACAGCTAGCGAAACAATGGCTCTTTTGCGCGACAAATTCAATGGCCGTGTTATCTCACGTGGTGGCGATGTCAATTGACCGCCAAGATAATGTGACTTGACACCGTTGGACTTCTTTCTTTGGGATTATTTGAAAGAAAAGGTGTACGTCGATAAGCCAGCAACAATTCAAGAGCTAAAGAATGAGATAATTTGGCACATTAACAGCATAGAACCTCACTTATGCCTCAGCGTCATCGAAAATTTGGACCATCGGATGGAGATGTACCGCCGAGGTCACGGCGGCCATTTGGCCGATATTTTCTTCCATACATAATTGAACCATGCCAATATTATCATAATAAAAAGAAATGACAATAATTTCCTAAATAATTTGTGTTTTATTCAAAATCAACATCGGCCCTTAAAATTTAACCACCCTATACATATCATAAGAGTGCAAACACACACTAACCAGAATGTTTCCTAAGTAAGTATTCTAGTGTAGAATTTTGTAAAAATCGATTTATTTATTTTTTTTTTTTGCGTATTTTCGAAGATCAAATTTTTAAAAATATATGCTCCTAAAGAAATTTTAAAATTTGAATTATTTACGGAATTATAGCTGTTTTAGTGACGCTGTTAGACGGAATGTAACTCGGATATGTAGCTCAGAAGTACGAGCTTCTGATGCTTCTTAGGAGGCTAGTTTAGCAGAATGAACTGCGGAAAATAATTATTTTGAAGAAGAAGAAGGCCCTGTGTATGGAATAGAAATCGCCGGTTGACAAAATGTAAGTACAGGACCCATTCTTACTAATTAAAAATGCAATATAAAAAAAAGTCGTTCAAAATTATTAAGGCGGGACATGACATTCGCGGCAGAGAAAGTAGACTTTTTTTTTAAAATTCATAACTCAGTCAAAAACAAACATTTTTCCAAAATTTTTTTATTTTTGTAGAGAATTGAACAAATTCCAAGAATAAAAAAATTCAAAAATATATATTTTTCACTCCAACATAGAGCTTCAAACTGGCGGCACAGAAAAAAACGAGGCCTCGTGGTTGCAGCGCTGGGAGTTGTAAAAATTGTCCGATCTGGAAAAAAAATGTCTTTTTTTAATCTTAACAAAATTGGTTATATTTTTTTTTAATTTTTTTCAATTTTTGGTCATGTTCCAAATTTGGAAAGATATTGACTTTAAAAATTCATAAAAAATCGAAAAAAAAAATTTTAAAAAAAAGCTCGTGTCATACGATAGCGACTCAAGTTTAAAAAAATAAAAAAATTTCGACAAAAAATTAACCCACTAGTGCCGCAACCAGTACGAAAAAACATGGTTTCGAGATAAACGCGTTCAAAGTTTGTGAACCAAAAAAAAAAGGTTACCTTCAATCTGCCATGCCTGCTTCGTACTGTATGCCTTCGTTATTTTGTGTTGTGCTGTTTCTTATAGTTTTTTGCATTCGTTTAGCAATTCGGGCTTCACCCTTCAAGTAGGTACGAAATAACAACCACAAAAAGTCAGGTAGCAAGTAAAACAAGTATATACCAGCTGCTCTCACTAATCCGACTGTAACTTTTGAACCCGTAGGAATTTTTCCATGAAATTCTCTTTTTTTCTTAGAATCTTAAGAATATTTACTAAAATACAAAATTATTAAAAAAAGTCGATTTCAAAAAACTGTCAATGTCATCTAACCCCTTAAATAATACAAATTTTTATATTGAAACTCAATGGAAAATAGCAGCTAATACTCACTCAAGCAAAAATTAACATGAGCAAAATATTTTCTACGTGTATTTGTGTATTTGTTTGTTTGTTTTTTTTTTATATGAAAACACATTAAATATGGTTATAAAAAAAAAGACAAATAGAAACTGTCAAATAATTTTAAGTATGTTTATAACTCATTTAAAATTTTTTTATTGTTGCTTAAGCTAGTTATTATTATTATTATTATTAAATAAATGAGTTTATGTTTACAACATTTTTACTGTTGTTGCTTTATTGTTGAGATGATCAGTAAAGTTGTTGTTGTTGTTGTTGTTGTTGCTACTATTCAGCCAAGCGCACATCACAATAATTAACCCGCAACAAGTTTTAATTGCAAAACCACTTATTTTGTGTTTTTTTACAATTGTCCGCAAAGAATGCAGTAGTAATTGTTGTTATTGCAATTATTATTGTTGTAATAACTACTATTTGAAATAATTAAAACTTATACATATAAGTCTTGAATTAAACAACATTTGGTTTAGTTATGAAATAAATTAATATAAGCACTAATATACGTAACTTGTTAAGCTTTAAAAATGTTTATATTCCCTTTTTTTTTTTTTAATCAATTCAAAAAAATATTCATTCACACACTCCTTCATTGTTTCATTCATAAATGTTGTAAAAATCTGCAGCATGCTTGTATATTATCTTACATATGCTCAAGGGCGTCCGCAGCATTTTCTATATGTGGGGAAGCAAAGACTATAAGGCAAGTTTATGTTTTTGATATTGGTTCGTGATAGTGCTAATAATATAAAAACAGTTTTGTTTTAAACGGTTTTTTTACGACATTTTTAACAATATGATCAAAGTTTGAAAATGAGAGGAATTCAAAGAAACGAAAATTCGCGTTAATTAAAAATCAATTGTGCTTATTCCAGTTACATCGACCAAATTTCCGTTGTAGCAATTTTGTCCTGGTTACCGCAAATAATACTGTACAATGGCAATACAACAATATCAGAGTGCCTGTACCTGGTACTATACTATGTACTTATTTAACATTTTTTTAATAAATTAATTTCTATAGGTACTTTGACGTAACCAAAGGCTCACCAAGAGATGCGCAGTCGACAAAAATTTTTAGAATAAAAAGAAATCCATTTGACATTTTGATATTTTCAATACAATTCTTAAATCAAGTTAAATTATTTTTATAAAAAAAAATGAAATCCTTCCATTATATACCAGAGAACTGCAACGAGTCTATGATTCGAACGAATGACTATAAATCATCCATCAAAAACCGAATGCGAGTGCGTGCGGTTGCGTACAACAACCACCACTTCCACGCGAAGCATCCTCATAACAGCGATGAGCGACGAGTGCCGTCGCTTTCACTCATCGCTCTAAATGATTCTAATGATTCTAGAGTCATTCCTTATGATTCTAGATTCACAAAGGGAAATCACGTGCAGTGTTACCGCTGATATATTTTAGTATACATATAATATATAAATTTATTATTATATATATATATATAATACAAGCGGACTCGGCAAATGTATGAAAATAAATCTTAAAATAGTATTAAAAAAATATTTAAATGCATATACCTAATAAAAAAAAAATGTAAATATTATTGATAGAAATTAGTGAAAAATTGTGAAAATATTATTAAAAAAAATATATTAAAAATTTTGCAAAAATTTTTTAAGAATTATTAAAATTATTATAATTAAAGAATTAATTATAATGTAATTAATCGTAATTAATGTAATTAATGCTGTAATCTTGTTTATTTTGAATTGCCGCTGTTCCTATGGCAATTCATCATTGTAAGTATGAAAGTGATTTAAAAAATTGATTAAAAACAATACAATAACAACAAGGAACAAATAATAGACAACATACAAGTAAAAAGTAAGATTGCTGCAATTTAATTCTTTTAATTAGCGATCCCCAACTTAGAAACTGGCTATTTATCTTAATCAACACGTAAAACACAAAACAAAAGTAAAGTAAGGAAAACGCACGCCAATACTGAAGTGCACGCAAATCATTCAATGACTCTAGAGTCATTGTGGGTGCTTAGAATCATATGCTTAGAATTCAGCAACCTTTCTAATGAGCGATGAGTGAAAGAAGCTCGGTACTCGGTTTTTGACGAGTGATTTCGTAAGGAAACGATTCGCTGCAGGTCTCTGTTATATACACAGAAAAAAAAGATCTGTACATAATATTTCTGAAGTTCGTTCATAAAAACTTGATTCAGAAAATATAAGAACGGATTCATAAAATTTAAGAAAAATATTCATATTATGTGTGAATGCAATTCAAAATTCTCGTGAACTTGTTCATAATCGTGATATCCTTTAAGAATAGGTACAAAAATATTATGAATTGTGTTCTTAAAATTCTTTTTCATTATTTTTTAAAAACTAATCTTAGCATTTATGCGAATCTTATGGTTAATGCAAACAATCAAATATAAAATCAATTAAATTTAATTTAATTACAAATAATTTTAAAGATGGATATGATGTATGTATATAGATATAGAGAAGAAATTTTTTTGTGATCATTTTTAATTTTCTGCGAAGTGTGAACACTAACAGCTCGTTCAAAACAAATCGCAAATATTTTACACTGCTTTATTTTAACTTATTATGATTTCATTCAATAATATTAGGAATAAATTCTTAAAATATTGGTAAACATTCACAGAAATTATGACAGTGTTCATAAATATTATGAGCTAATTCTAAAATGTAGGTAAATATTCACAGATATTTGTATTTTGTACATTAATACTATGAAAAAATTCTTAAAACGTAAGTAAATATTCACAAATATTATGATTTCGTTCATAACATGAAATGTTAGGTTATATATGTTATACATATATTTTTATATAATAAAAATTACTTATTCATTATTAAGTTCTTCAGCAAAGCATCCTATTTATAGCAAGATTATAATATTCAAAATCTAAGAAAAAAATGTATATTTTAAAAAAACTTTCAAGTTTTTCTTCATCAATTTTCCCTTTTATCAATACTTTTGTAAATACTTTAGTCGCATCAAATATTATTAAAATGCATATAAATGAAGCTTTTTTTATAATGTAAGTAATTTATATTTTATATTTTTTAAATGTAGGTATTATATAATTTAAGCTGATTGGAAAGCAGACCAAGCTATAAAATTATTTTTATTGTTTTCTTTTTTGCGGGGACACACGGGGACAAGTGTGCCTTTATTTCGATTCCCTGTGGGCGCCAATGCATTTTCTCTACCTCTCTCACTCTCAGCTGGAGCATCGTAGTAATTGTGACCTGCTTTCATTGCACATTTAGTTGGGAATGGTTTTTTTTCTGTTTATACTCGTACATATGTATATAAATATCTTCAGCTCTGGCTAGACATAAGTGCAACATGGCGGGACAATTTTGTGTTGGTGGGGGTGGCATGAATGGTGAAACACACATTCACCAGCGTTATTGGTGCGAAAAAACATAAAACAAAAAATTTGATTGTGCAATAAAACGTAATGGCAACGGAAACATACACGAGAGTAACTATTTCAATAAAGTAGTGCTGGGTAAGTGCAGCAAAAAGTGTTGATGAAAGGAGCAGAGATAAAAGAAGGGAGGGAGGGCCTCTTAAGAGCACATCAGAGTTATTGTACTGATGCTTCATACTATAGCGGGTGCAGCAGCTGTTGGAGTGTGGGTTTAAATGGGAACTAGTAAAAGTTGCTAGCAATGTAGGTAATAAAGGTAGGAGATGAGGAAGATGGAGTTATTGGGTATGGAGTTAGGTTAAAATAAAGAAAATTAATAGAGTACTATTACAGTGCTTCTCATATTTTATGAGTTTAAATATAATACAGTACCTAAACAACAGGGCTTCCAGTGCTTGTGAAACTTTTTGAGGCAATTTGTCAGTGTTTTTAAAGTATTTGGCTTAAATTTTTCAGTGCTTTTTAGCTTATTTTTTATATACAGTGCTTCTCAAACTCTTACCTAAATGCTTTAAAAATTGCAAATATTTTCCAGCCATTTTTCGAACTTTTTGTTCCGATTGTTCTATGCTTTGAGTATCAGTACAGCACAGTGTACTCTACTGTAATTGCACTTCCACAAACTTTTGAGTCAATTTCTCAGTGCAATTGAAACATTTTTATTCGATTTTGCTCAATTATTTCCAAGCTTATCTTCTCTATAACTGTTAAATTTAATGCATTTTAAAATGTTCTATTTTTTAGCACATTCCAAACATTTTGCTTTTATTTTTCAGTGCATTTCGAACTTTTTGAGTTTTTTACTCACTTATGCTTTTCAGTGCTATTCTAGTGCTCCCTGAAATTTTTGTGTCCACTTTTAGCGCTTTCAAAACATTTTACACAAAATGTTCTCTTATTTTTAAAACTTTTTAAATGTTCATTTCATAGTGCTTCTCAAACTGTTATTTCAAAACCTCCAAAAATGTTTCAAGTGCACTATGCATTTTTGTGCATTTCAAACTTTTTGGGTCTTTTTTCGGCGCACTTACGACTTCTTGCTTTTATTTTTCAGTGCGTTTCGAACTTTTTGTATTTTTTCTTACTAAAGCTTTTCTAGTGCTCCTGTAAGTCTAGTGATCCTCAAAATTTGTAAGTCCCTTTTTTAAGTACTTTTAAAACTTTTATCAGAGGATAATCTGCGCTTTTATTTTAAAAGCCTTTCTAAATGTTTATTTCTAAGTATTTGTTACATTATGACTGCAAAACCTCTAAAAATGTCTAAGACTATTTTTTAAGTGCATTTCAAACGTTTTGAGTCTAGTTTTCAGCACATTTCGAACTTTTCACAATTATTTTTCAGTGTGTTTCGATCCTTTTGAATTTTTTACTGACTAATGCTTCTCAAACTGTTATTCCAGTGCTCCTTAAAATTTATGAGTCCATTTTTCAGTGCTTTGAAAACTTTTGTAACAGGACACAATCTGTGTTCTTATTTTAAACCGTTGATTTATTTATTTCCTAGTGCATTTTCAAACTGTTACTCTAAAAAAATCAAAAAATTTACAATTTTTTACGATTTTTTATTGCTTAATTTTTAAAAACCAAAAATTGTAAAATTAACAAATTATTATTTAATTTCTTGACTTTTCTATTTCTAGTGCTTTTAAAATGTTGGCTCCAAAGCTTCTCCGAATTTGTGAGTCAATTTTTTAGAGCATTTCAGATTTTGAGCTTTTATTTTATAGCGCTTTTAGGAGTATTTTTGCTTTTGTTTATGAAATTTCTTAACTAATTTTTTCAGTGCTTTTAAGACTTTTTTTCAGCACTTTTAATAATACTTTTCTCAAACTTGCGCTCCAATTTTTCTTGCGCATTGTATACTTTTTGCTCAGATTTTTCCGAGGATTTTGATGTTTTCCCCCCAGTGCTTTTCAAACTGTTAGAATATTTTATACAACAACTTTCAAGTAAAATTTTTTTTGGGAATTTTTTTTATATTTTTTTCGTTTCTATTTGCAAATGCTTCTATAACTGTTACTCTTCTATGTTCACTTAAGCCTACGAACATTTTGAAATTTTATTTTATTTTTCAGTTCATTTTTGAAGTTTTAAATGCCAACAAATTTTTTTTTGAAAATGCCAAAGCCAATTTTTTAATGTTTTTCAAACTTTTGAGCTTTTTCGTTTTTGCTTTTAACTTTGAAATGTTTTTTAAACTTTTAATTTTTGCAGTGCTTTTAAAACATTATGGATGTTCATTTTGTCAGAGCAAACTGTTGATTTTTCAGTTTTTTTTTTTAGTTTTTTAATTTTTTTCGAAAATTTGTGAACCTTTTTTTTAACAGTTTTAAAAGTTTTTGCTACAATTTTCTATTGGTTTATAAAGTTTAAGATTTTTGTATTATACGTTTGAGCACAACGAATAAAACGAAAAAACTCAAACCTCGAAATAAGTCAAAACTCATAGTTTACAATTTTTTCTTAAAAAACTTTCTACAAAAGTTGATTTTTGACACCATAAAGAACATATTTTATATTTACTGAATTTTAACTAAGTAACATTTCATTTTGGAATAGCTGAATTTTTAGTTCATTTATCTTCTTTAAAAAAAGTTAAATAACATAAATAAAGTTAACTTAAAAAACATCTATCAAAGCCTAAACATGAACTGAAAACTTTTTTTAACATATTTTTAACTAACTCCTCTTTCTATTTCATTCGCAGACAACCGTAGTAGTTTCCGAAGCACCAACAAAATATTTACTATTCTAAAAACCAAAAGAGGGAAGGAAACTATGGAAAATATATGCAAAAAGCCAGACGTAATTCTAAAACTAGGCCATTTCACTGCAATGTTTGCAATGCATGCAGTTTGTGTGCAGTTTACGACATCTAATCGTGCACCATCATTTTCTACGTTGAGTACTGTAACAAATACTACAACACTAGTACTGCAACCTCTTGTTATTAGGGGTAGTTTCTTATTTTTTTTTTTTTATTACCAACCTTTTTTCTTTTATTTTTTTTTTTTTCTTTCATTTATTTCAACTCCCCTTCTTGGGCTACTACTTAAAAACTAGGTTAACGAACCAACGCCCAATGCTACCAAACAGCCAACCTCTAATTAAGGCTTTTATATTTCTGTACTAGACAATTGATGACCCAAATATAACAGCGCTATACTACTGCAATGGCATGTATAATGGTCTTGTTGAGACTTCTTCTTCAGTTTTTCTTATCGTCTGGCAACAAATTTTTGAATTAATTTCTTCGTCAAAAGTTGGTGTCTTAATTTTTGACGCAGTTTGCATATTCATCTTGTGACGAATATTGATTTGTATTTATAAAGGGTGTTTTTTAAGCCAGTACTAAATTAACGTTAACTACAGAAAATCTGTCAGAAATTGACTGATTAGTGAAAGGACCAATTCGTGGACTTTACAAGACGATAATGCGGCATCACAAAGAGTCTCAAATTACTATTTATCAAACACCATATTAGCCAAATATGACTCTGTGTGATTATTTTATACTCTTGAAACTTGAATTGCCATTCCAAGGTAGTCGTTGTGAATGTCGTAAGATGTTAGGCTAAAACTTGGAGAAAACGCTAAAGACTATACTGCCCATAGGAAAGCGAATTTAGATTATTAATATCACCAACACCTAAGAGCATTGCCCAGATAACAATTTCCCCTAAATATTTGAAGTTATTACAGCTCAACTTGAAAAAGCCTTGCATAAAAGTAATTACTCAAGCTTTGCTTGAAAGAGCCTTGTAAAAACCTTGAAAGTTCCATTTTCTTGTATAATTTCTTATATAAAGCTCTATTCAATGATACATTTTAGGATGTATTCAACAAGATTTTTACTCAAGAATAATTCCTTATATAAATCTTTATTCGAGGAAACGTTTTTAAGGAAGTATTCAAGATTTTTTTTTTTTTGATAGAGCCATAACAAAATTTAAATTTGTGATGGATGACTTTAACATTAGAACCCATCCCCTTCGAAACCGTCCGGATCCCTCCTACCACTCCCTCATATAAACGTCACTGGTTTAAAGTCTATATACGAGTAAAGTTTCCATCAGAAAACTCGCTCAGGCTCTAATGGTCAGACTGAAATTCAGAACTGAATTTCTAAACATAATCATGCCTCCATTATTCAGTTGAGATTTCAAAGTTAAAATATAAATATAATTCAGGCTTACTTTTTCTCACCTGAGTTTAAGCAAAAAATCAATTCACTTTTATTTCAGGCCGGATTTCATAACTGAATTAGAAAAAAAAAAAAAAAATTGATATTCAGATCAGAAATCATAAACTTTCAAAAAAATTAATACCGGATTTCAGGCCTACAAGGGCCGACACTTGTTTGAAGAAATTAGGGCTGGTTTGAAGCTAATGTCAGGCCTCTGTCATGCCTGTTAGGTTTGAATTTCAGCCTTATCAGGCATAACAATTTCTGCTGGGTTAGTTAAAGTTTTTCATATTTCGATTACCGAAGCGAGTACCAACCGATTAACAATTACCGAAGCGATTACCAACCGATTACCCAAGCGATTACCGAAATGATTATCAATCGATTACCGTTTACTGAAGCGATTAACATTTACCGAAGCTATTACCAACCGGTTACAGAAGTGAATACCAACGGATTACCGAACCAACTACCGTTAACCGAATCGAGTACCAACGGATTACCGAACCAATTACCGGTAAGCAAAGCGATTACCAACCGATTATTTAACCAATTACCGAAGCGATTACCAACCATTTACCGATAACCGAAACGATCAGCAACCGACTACCGATTATCGAAGCGGGTTGGTAATCGCTATACCAATTACCAATTACCAATTAGCGAAGCGATTACCAACCGATTAGCGATTACCAAACAATTACCGAAGCCCTTATCAACCAATTACCGAATCAATTACTGATTACCGAAGCGATTACGAAAGTGATTACCAACAGATTACCGAAGCGATTACCGATTACCGAAACGATCACCAACCGATTATCGAAGCGATTACCAACCGATTACACATTATCTAAGCGATTACCAACTTATTACCGAACCATTACCAACCAATTAACGAAGCGATTACCAACCGATTACCCAAGCGATTACCAACCGATTACCGAAGCGATAAACAACTGATTACCGAAGTGATTATCAATCGATTATCGTTTACTGAAGCGATTGCCAACTCATTACCAATCACCGAAGCGATTACCAACGGATTTAAAATTACCGAAGCTATTACCAACCGATTACCCAAGCGGATTACCGAACCAGTTACCGTTTACTAACCGATTATTGGACCAATTACCGAAACGATTACCGAATCAATTACTGATTACCGAAGCGATCAAAAAAAGGATTACCGACCGATTACCGAAGCGATTATCAATCAATTACTGATTACCGAAACTATTACCAACCGACTACCGGTTATCGAAGCGATTACCAACCGATTACTAATTAGCGAAACGATTACCAACCGATTAGCGATTACCAATCGATTACCCAAGCGAATACCAACCGATTACCGAAGCGATAAACAACTGATTACCGAAGTGATTATCAATCGATTATCGTTTACTGAAGCGATTGCCAACTCATTACCAATCACCGAAGCGATTACCAACGGATTTAAAATTACCGAAGCTATTACCAACCGATTACCCAAGCGGATTACCGAACCAGTTACCGTTTACCAACCGATTATTGGACCAATTACCGAAACGATTACCGAATCAATTACTGATTACCGAATTAGCGATTACCAACCAATTACCGAAGCCATTAGCAACCGATTACCAATTACTGATGCGATTACCAATCGATTATTGAACCAATTACCAAAGAGATTACCATCCGATTACCGAAGCGATTACGAAAGTGATTACCAACCAATTATCGATTACCGAAACGATTACCAACCGATTAGCAATTACCGAAGCGATTACCAGCCGATTACAAAAGTGATTAACCAACCGAAAGTGACCAACCGATTACCGATTATCAAAGCGATTACCAACCGATTACCAATTAGCGAAGCGATTACCAACCAATTACCGAAGTCATTACCAACCGATCAGCGTATCAATTCCTGATTACCGAAGCGATTAAGAATGTGATTACCAACCGATTACCGAAACGTTTACCAACCGACTACAGATTATCGAAGCGATTACCAACCGATTACCAATTAGCTAAACGATTACCAACCGATTAGCGATTACCAACTAATCACCGAACGATTACCAACCAATTACCAATCACCGAAGCGATTTCCAACCGATTACCCAAGCGATTACCAACCAATTACCGAAGCTATTACCAACCAATTACAGAAGTGATTACCAACCAATTACCGAAACGATTACCAATTACCGAAGCGATTACCAACCGATCACCGAGCCAATTACCGATTTCCCAACCAAAGTAATTGTGTTACAAACATATTATATGTAAACATTAAAAAATAGTTTATACCTTCAATAACGCATAAATTGATTAAAAGAGTTAGAAAAGTAGAACGCGTCTGATTTGTCGACTCTAGCTACTTCGGAAATTCATAACAGCTGTTATTTCATAGATTTAAGTGTTCGCTTCGGTCGGCAGTGACTCTATTGCCTACATTTTTTTTTATTTTAATTTAAATATTAATTCTTTAATTGTTATTACTTTTGTGAAGTATGAGTCACGATGTTTTTTATATAGATATAAATAGTTTCAAATTTTTAGTTTTAGATTTTTACATAAAAAAACGGCACACCATAGGCACATTTCTTATTTTCTTGTTTGAAGGTAAAGTCCCAAAACAGGGATTTTTTTTTGTTTTGTTAAATTTTGAAATAAAGTTTGAAATTTTACGGGAATAAAATTTGGAATTTTAAAAACAAAAAACCACAAACAAAATTTTATAGAGAAATTTCACTCATTTTTTTGAAAACATTCGAAACGAATATTTTTTATAAAATTTCCAAATACATATTAAACATATTAAATATACCAAAAAATGTTAAATAAAATAAATCTAAAAAAAAACAGAAAAAGTACTGATGAAAAAAGCTCATTCATCTCTCACGCTCACGCTCTTCAACATTGCAGCAGCAAAGGACAACAACACAGCGAAAACAACAAACAACATACTATATGTATGGGATCTGTGGGTACTGTACTTCGTTTGGCATTCAAAAAAGATGGACGTACTCAGACGACAAGGGAAAGCCATGAGCAGTTAAATAAAAAAAAAATTACAAGTTAATAAAAACGATTTTAGGAATTCCAAAAATCGAAACTAGAACTCGTAACTTTTGGTGGCAAAATTAATGGTAAGTTATAGTACACAAAATAACAACAACAAAAAAATGGTGCAAGTAGAAAAAATGCCAATTGCAAAACAGGTTTAAGACCTGTCATAGTTACCGCAACCCTATCGGAAATACATCTCCGTGATATGATGGAAAAATTTAACAAGGGGGTGGCATTGGAGCAAAAATCGAAATGAAAAAGCACAAAAGTACAACTTCTTTGAAGAGAAGGGCGCGGATAGTTAGAGATTTAAGAAAAAAAAAAAAAAAAACAATGAAAAAACAACAGCACGACGAAGGCAGCACCCGAAAAAGAAAATCAACAAGACGAAAACAACAAAAATACATACATTAATACACACACGCATACACAAAAAAAACCAACGCTACCAAAACAAAAACAACATCAACAAGAGCGTCGGCATTGACAGGCAATAACAGAAACAACCCTCAAAGTGACGTTGACCCCGAATGTAGACGAAAACAGGGCTCAAAACAGACCGACCAACCGAGCAAAAGCAGAAAAAAACAGCAAAACAGAATAAACAACACCAGAAACACAGACGACGTACAACACGAGCCGAAGAGCTACGAATGTGTGCAACAAAGCACAAGCAATATCAAAGAGCAGCAAGAGCCATACTAAGAGAACTAAGAGAAAGCGCAGCAGGAATTTACAAAAACAAGAAATGGTATTCATGGAAAACACGCTTGCGCGGAAAGAAGGTGTACTAGAACCACAGTCACAAAAACAATAAAACAAAATAAACCTTAAAACGATGACAAGTAGGAGAGAACATAACAAAAAAAATTATGACGTATGATGGAGTCAAAGAAAAAGGGAAAGGCAGGCAACGATTACAACGATAAGGGCGGCAATGCTGCTGATGAATGAATGTTGATTGAATGAAAGAGAAGAGAAAAAAAAATGCTTATAATTAATTAAGTAGATTGAAGTGTATTTGCTAAGTACATAATGATAATGAAAGATTTATAATTATTTTTTTTCTATTGAAAAAAAATCTGCGTAGAAATAATAAAATTAATAATACAAACAACACATAAACATATTTAATATATATATGTATGTATATATTTTTTATTGGAAGCCATAAATTCATATCAGTCGACATAAAAAAAAGCCACATTTAACATAACAAAGATAAAAACAAGCAAATAATGTAAGACGGAATGTAAAAATAACAAAAAAATTCCATAAAACCATTTTTTTAACAGTTTATAGTAGAGAAGCTAAAGATACAAACCAATTGAGAAAGACAACAACAAAACAGAAAACCAAGCAGCGAAAAACCAATCAAAATGCGCGCAAATCAAAACAGAGTGCCGAAGAGAGACGATAGCTAAAAAGATAGCATTGCCAGATAGACGATTTTAAGCCTACGTTACGATTTAACCCGCTAACCAGCAAGGTTGAAATAATAGGGAAAAAGGCACAATATTTATTTCTGATACATATTGGTATTAGAAACATAAGTCCGCTGTTTGATTGTCAATTCGATAGACAGTTTTGACGTTCAGTAAAACAATTTTCGAAAAATGAAACTACAGTAAACGTCCCAATGTAACGAATGGTATTTTGTCCAGCCCTTTGGTTAAATCGAAAAATTCGTTATATCGAATAAATATTTTAAGCAAAAAAAATATATAGCTTTTAGTAGTTCAGTTTTATTTAGTTACTAGCTGAATACCCGGCTTAACTCGGGAGTTAAATATAAATAATTTTCGATTTCATTCGTCAATTTGAAAAAACTTTTCACAAACTTTAGAAGGAATTTTGTGTGCATCTTTCAAACCGGTGACTTCGGCGAAATGAACAAAATGTAGCTTCAACATTTATGTGAAATATGAGAAAAAGTTGGGGAAATCGTGATTTGTGTGTGCGTGCCGCCGATCGCTTGCAAAAATATATTTTCAAGTTTAATATTGTATTCGATAGATTGCACATTTTTGAAAAAAATCAGCGCAAAAACGAATTCTTGACAACGAATTCAAAACAACGCCAACTTACGACGCAACTGACCTGCGCATGTGTTAATGCGTACTCAAATACCACAGAATTCGTCATCAGCTGTCCTGATTTGCGAAAAGAAAGTGGTATTATAAATACACATAAAGATGAAATGAAGATATTTATCACCCTTCGCGCTTTGCTTATTTTGCCTTACTATATTTTGTAGTACAACGGCCTCTGGGGTTCAAGATATAGGAAAATACATAGCGCCAAAAGACTCACCGCACCCGAAAATCACTTATAAAAATCATACTTATCGGATGAGTTGTTTTGAGTTTTTTGCGGTATTTGTACCGTAGCGCCCTATGGTTTTAGAGATAGAATAAAAAAATAACGCCAAAGCCCTTTCCATACTCGATATCAAATCCTATATATCCGAAATACAAATTTTTATCTCAAACGCATGAGCGGCTTTCTACTTTTTTACGATTTCTTAAGAGATTTGTACTACAGCGCCCTCTGGTGTTCAAGATAGTACAAAAAAGATAAGTCCAAAACAGTCACCGTATTAGAAAACCCCTATATACCAATTTTCATGAAAATCTAAAGCATGACCGAAAAAAGGAGACCCTACAATCTGCGCCAACTATAGGAGGTATCAGTGTTATTTCCATCGCATATAAGGTTCTCTCAAGCGTGCTGTGTGAAAAGATTAAACTCGATTACAAAAACACTGATTGGACCTTATCGGAGTGGCTTTTGACCTAGAAAATTCACCATAGACCTGATTTTCATACAACGACAAATCCTGGAAAAAACCCATGCAAACCAAATTGACACCCATCATTTCTTTGTCGATTATAAAGCTGCGTTCGATAGCCCGAGAAGGGATTGCCTATACTCAACAATGTCTCAGTTCGGTTTGCAAGACTTTGCAGGTTGGCGTTGAGCAAAATATGCAACTCCATCAAGGTAGGAAATGACCTCTCCGAAACCGCCTCATAATGAAGGGGATCGTACGAAAGGCCGGACTGCTTCGTAATGGCATCAGTTTCTACAAAGGTGTCCAGCTCCTTGCCTACGCTAATGACATTGATATTGTCGGCAGAACCAAGTTTAATGTTACTGCTGCTTTTACCGCTATCGAAAAGGAATCAGCCAAAGTGGGTTTGACGATAAATGAGGGTAAAACAAAGTATATACTGTCTACAAACAAGGGAGCGCGGCGTTTAGACTCCCACGTTTCATCCGGCAGCTATAACTTTGAAGTAGTCAAGGAGTTTGTATACCTTGGCACCGCCATTAATACTAACAACGAAATCAGCCTGGAGATAAAGCGAAGAATAATAATTGCTAATAGGTGCTACTACGGGCTCAGTAAGCAACTAAGTTACAGAGCACTCTCTCGATCGACAAAACTAACACTCTACAAGACGCTCGTTCTACCTGTGCTGCTTTATGGCGCTGAGGCATGGGTAGTTTCGCAAACTGACGCAGCCGCTCTGGGAGTGTTCGAGAGAAAAGTTACTCGCAAAATCTTCGGTCCTGTTCGAGTCGGCGATGACTATCGCATCCGAATGAACCACGAGCTGTATGAGCTCTACGAAGACATTGACATAGTTCGGCGTATAACTGTGCAGCGACTACGCTGGCTGCTTCAGCGAAAAAGTTGCTCGAGGCGAGGGTCGCTGGTCAACGACGACGAGGAAGACCATGCCTCCGATGGATGAACCAGGCCGAGGAAGCCCTAACCGCACTTGGTTTATCCAATTGGATAAGTCGCGCGCAAAGTAGAGGCGCCTGGCGAGAGCTGATGAGGTCGGCCGAAACCCGAACACGGGTTGCTATGGCCACCTTAGTAAATAAAAACTGTAAACAGTTCATAAGAACGTTTTGCAAAAGTTGATTTCAATTTGATTTCATAGCTTGTAGTTTATTTGCGGTGAATTGGTAGTGACGAAGGGGAAAGAAAATTGACAGTACAATGTCTTTTTACCGTAAATTTTTGTGAAGCAAAAAAAATTGATTTCAAATCTTGACCAATGTGAAAGATGCCAAAAAAGATATCCTGCCGGATTTGCTACATTTACTCTTTGATTTGCGATTTTTGTCTTTTATTTTGATTTTCCAACAATTTTCTCCTGATTTTTGATACAAAAGAGTGAACAAAAAAAATGTATTATTAACTATAACTAAAATTGTGAAATTTTATTAGTATAATAATAGTAAAATAACTTTAATTTTAACAACTTTACTATACAAATTCAATTGTATGTTGAAATATTCGTGTTATTAAATGATAAATTTAGCATACAGAAATATAAAAAGTTCTAGTTCAATCTTATATGCAGTGATATCTACTAGTCAGTTATTCACAATATCGTGTAAGATCTTTTTTTATATTTTTTTTTTTTATTTATTTCAATACGGCGATGATGATCTTTCTTTCTAACCATAGTTTTTCATATTAACGCAACAGATTAAACAGAAGCAACTAAAACTAAACTATTCAAAATACAAAAATATTTAGTTTCACATCTACATATGTCAGTTTATTCAACCAGGCGCTCAGCATTTACTCTGAGTATTTATTAAAATTTTAATATAGTTTATGATTGATTTTTTTTTTTTTTCATTTTTTTTTTCTTTTTTCTATCTTAAGCGTGTGCTTAAGTTTCATCTTTTTGTGCGTTAAAAGCTAAATAAACATGTTGAAAATTTGTATGTAGTCAGTATTTTTGTGTTATAAATTTGATATCTTAGTTCTTAACAGAAATAGTCATTGACATAAGAAGCCAACCATTGTCAGTTATTCACACAAGCTGGATAAATTTAACAAAATATGATAGAATAGAATAACGTCACAACATATGGTGAAACGTTTTTCTACGTATTTAACTTTTGCTATAACAAATAATGTAGCATCGATGGTTAAAAATAAGACGCACCAATTTAAAGGGGGGAAAAAAAATAAATACAGTAGATATTAACAAGCTTTCACAGTTTTTCAAGGTTTAATTAAAGCTTCATAATCAGTGCCGCAAGAGGATTCCGTTAAAAATATTTTGTAATTTATTTCATTCTAATGTAATTTTGATAGTAATATTACATGTATATCATATTTTCTAAAACACGCGCAAGCAACACACTTGAAGATTTTTTTATTTGGCAATAAATTTCAGTAGAAAATTGTAGTGAGAGAAAAAGTATTTGTTTTATTCCATATGAAAACGCAATAGTCAGACAAAAAACCAAAGTGAGGAGGTTGCGTGCGTTTTACACAATAAGACCATCAGGCTTTTTACAACGTCAGAGTTCGAGAAAACCAGTTTTTAAAGCGACTGGTTAAGTACTGGTTGAGTTGAAATTAGACCTTAACTGGCATTAAAGTGGCTCTAGTGGTTCACTTAGTGGAGCTGATCTGGAAGAATCTAAAGGTATTAGTTCAGGTATTATGCAATCAACGTAATGACCTTAATGTAGTTCATTTTAATGCTCGGAGCTTAAACTTGGCCAAGCTGGATTACGTAAAGTACAATTTTAAAAACTCTTCAGTCATTTCAGAGTCATAAATCAGACAAAATTTTCATTAAAATGCATTTAAATTTTAAAAGCTTAAGGCACTGATACGTATATTGTGCAGTAAACCTGTATAATGGATCACGGTTTATATACAGATAAGCTTACTAAAAGATTCAATTTCACTGATATTGTGTAGTAAACTTGTATATTTTACATTTTGAAAATTTCTAAATTTATATACGTCCCAAGAACTTACCTATTTACGTACGCTTTTATTATGATGATGGGTAACCAAGAGAGAGAGGTTCTTCTGAATCTAGATTATACCTACTATATACATAAAGGGTGGTTACATTTTAAGGGCCGATGTTGATTTTGAATAAAACACAAATTATTTAAGAAATTATTGTCATTTCTTTTTATTATGATAATATTGGTATGGTTCAATTATGTATGGAACAAAATATCGGCCAAATGGCCGCCGCAACCTCGGCGGCACATCTACATCCGATGGTTTTTTTTTTTTTTTTTTTGTCTAAACCAATGCTCAGGGGATGCCCCCTTTAAATGCGAAAGCATTGCGTTAATTTGGAAGACGGGTGATAGTTAGTTGGAGGGTGGAAAGATGGAGTAGCGACGGTGAAGATTTGCTTTAAACTGACACCGATCAAAACTGCCGGGGAACACGCTCACAGGGAGATTATTCCACAATCTTCCCGTGCGACCAAAAAACGAATTATCTCGGTAATGCGTGGTTCTATTGGGCACCGATGCAATGGTAAAGGGATGGGCTTGGAAAGCTGCCCGAGTAGACCTAGGAAATACACGAACTGGTGGCGTCAGGCCATGTACCTCTCTTGAACATTTCCCATGGTAGAACCTATACAAAAGGCTTAGGCAACCAACATTACGCCGATGACCAAGAGAATCCTTTAGCTCTTGAATTGTTGCTGGCTTATCGACGTACACCTGTTCTTTCAAATAACCCCAAAGAAAGAATTCCAACGGTGTCAAATCACATGATCTTGGCGGCCAATTGACATCGCCACCACGTGAGATAACACGGCCATTGAATTTGTCGCGCAAAATACCCATTGTTTCGTTTGCTGTGTGGCAAGTGGCACCGTCCTGTTGAAATTGAATGTCGTCCACATTCATATCTTCCAATTCGGGCCATAAAAAGTTCATTATCATCTCACGATAGCGAACATCATTCACAGTAACTGCCTGACGGCTCTTCAGCCACACTATCGCGAACAGCAGCAATATTTTCTGCAGTACGAGCTGTACGAGCATGCACTGGTGTTTTCACATCTCCTACAAACCTCAAATTTCTTCAAATTCTTGCAAGATTTTTCCGATTGTATGCACATTTGGACGATTAAATTGACCGAAAAAATCACAAAGTGCACGATATGCATATTGATTTGAACGCCCATTTTCATAATAAGCTTGAATAACTTTAACGCGTCGTTCGATTGTGTATCTTTCCATGATTCAAACTGAGTTAGTCTAAAATTGAGAAATGTCAAATGAAATGCAGAAAAAACTTGACGTTTAGGAGTGGTGCACATTCAACATCGGCCCTTAAAATTTAACCATCCTTTATATGGCAAATGTCACTGAAATTTATTTTTTTCTTTTTAGTTCACGTTTTGGTTTTAAATAAAAGCTTCTTTTTAAAAAAATTTTTTTTATAAAACAAACAAACGAAGTCAGAATGAATAAACGTATCAGGCATAAGTTACAGGTCTGCAAGCTAAGTTTTTGCCAAAACGTCTCCGTCGGGCCAATGTACTTCAGAAAAAGTAATAAAGTTTCATTTTGGAATGTTCACACTTTCTGTTTGTGTAGTTTTTATAGTAAGAATCTAATTCACGCTTTAATTTAATTAATTCACGTTTAAGTTTTCTCAAACTTATATTATATTTATTATTTATTACTATTTCTATTATCTCATCTCAATATTGTGCCAATTTCTATAAAAAATCAGAGTATTTTTTTGGTTAATAACAACAATGATATGGTTATGATAATAACCATTTTTTAATTTTATATTCCTTATAGTTATATTCTGAAAAAAATATTTATTAAAAATATCTACCAATTTGAAACAAATAAACGATCTGAGGGAAAAAAGCTACCAAAGTGGCAACGTGCTAAGCACAAATACCAAACTTTCTCTCTTGCACTCATCGAATAAGCAATAAGCATGAGCATGCAACAAATAATGGTGGGGATGAAAAATGCAAAAACAAAATTAATAATACTGAGATAACTGAGCACCACGCCAATAACAGCAGCCAGCAGCAGCAGCAGCAGCTTCAGGTTGACGAAAATACAAACAAATACGCACCAACACTAAAACAACAACAACAACAACTACAGCTTCAATAGATGTATCCAAAGACGCGACAGCGAAAGTTGGGGCCAAAGCAGCAACGTTAGCTGCACTCATTCATCTCAGTAGTTTCAAGTAAAACGTGCGCATCCATAGGATACATTTAACCAAAGACAACAACTACAAGATAATGCTCTGTAATTGCAATGAAAAGTTCGTTTTGAGGTTGTTACTGCTGCTGTTTTTCTCGTGTTGTTGTAATAGTGGATGATACACTGCAATATTTTTTTTTTTTTTTTTTAGTTTGCGTTACTTATTTACTACGGTGTTGCTGCTGATGCTGCGCCCTCTTGTCATGCGTACAAATACAACAATAACAACAACAACAATAACAAAATTGCATTTTTGTTGTGTTGCAAGCACAATGAATGAAAATGTAAAAGTTGTAATACGTAAGTTGTTGTGGTTGTTGTTGTTGTTGTTGTTGTAGTAGTAGTAGTACGAATGCGGCAAAGTTTGCTGTTGTTGTTTTTTGTGTAATAGTGTCGTATTGGGAGTACAGCATCGCTGTATGCCGCAAAATTCAGTCGCATTCTGTATACAGAGTTGCCATGTTTCCTGTTAAGGCGCACGCTTCGGACCCACCCACTTAATTGTGTATAGTTATGTATAACGTAAATTCATTTCTTATTTTATAATATTTAGATGTATTTTAAATTACGTCATAGAGTGTAATAGAGCAAAATTTTATAGGATGTCAAGAATTGTTTATCAAAAAGTAACAAATCTGTTGTACTAAACCAAAAACGACAATAAAATCGAAAAAAAAATTCTTTGTTTCAATGAATAATTTCTTACGTTCATTAGTTCATTAGTTCAATGAATCTCTTTTCTTAAGTTTAAGAAGAAGTTCTTAAGTTTATGAATAAAATTTTAATGAATAATATTAAGGGGAGCTTCTCATGAAACTCGACCAAAAAACGGAATTCTTTGTTTTTCCCTTCTTCGATAGCCTATGATATGAAGCAATTGTTCACAAAGCGGTTTGGCTGATAACGATTGCAAACAAAAAAGTTATCGCTTTAGAAAGTTACCGCATAAGAAAGAAACCCATCTTTTTAACGAAAATTAAAAATTAAGAAAAATTCGTGAGCGGTAATGAGTATATTACATCAAACTTTTTGAAATGCACCCCTGTATTCCCTACCATACTGTGGTAAGAATAGTTACCTCAACCTCCACCAGATGTCGCTAGATGCGCTGTGGCGTTGAAATAACGGAAAGCTAACAACTGAAAAAATCGTTAACCAAACCTTAAAAAGTGTTTTCTGAAAAACCATGTTTTCTATATTGGTCTCCACAAAATCTTAAGAACTACTTTATGGATAGACTTGGATTTTTTTTTTTGTTTTAAAACAGATAACATTTTGTGGATCATAGAACTAAAATCATATAATATTGGCCGATTTTCTTTATTTTTGAGCACTTTAAGGAGCGAAAAATGCGAAAAAAACGTTGCTAAAAACTTACATACCCGGCATTTTTTGAAATTTTCAACTATTTGTTGATATTATAGTTATAAGCTCTAATAAATATAATTTTCAAAATTTTTTTGGTTCTTTAATTTCTGATGATATGGACGTGCTGTGCGATGGAGACCGTTTCGGTGACTTTTTTTCAACGTGATGTTTGACGGCGTATTGACACTTTACATAAAACTTTTATTTATTTACTTCCTTCTATAAAAAAAAAAAAAAAAAAATCAAGAACACCGTGTTCTCCGATCTCTAGATAAGAATCTTTCCTTAAGGAATTTTTCATTGAAGCAATTACTGCCAAAGAATCGTTTCCTTAACACAGGAAATTTTTGTTCTTTCCTTCTCGCATACGTCTTATTTTGATCCATTTTCTCCAAACACCTTTTTTTATTTTTTTATTGTAAATTTTTTTAAGCTAAATTCTTTAATAATACTTATCATTTTAAGTTTTTTCTTAAATCAAATAAATCAAATAAATTAATTATATAATTATTTTATTTATCTTAATAAATAAATTAAGTTTTATATAAATCTTACACTCAAATTCAAAAATAATTCCATTGATATATTTTATTCCTAAGTATATATCTTTGAATATTAACATGTTGTTTTTTATACTAAAATGATAAAAAAATAATTTAAATAAAAAATAGTTCGTAATTTTAAAAAATAGATTCATTGAGCCAATGTAAATAGTTCATTAACTCAAGGAACAGATATTTTGGGCTAAGGCATGATGTTCACTGTCCCAATGAACAGATATATTGAATTGAAGAAAAATATTTCTTATTCAATGAATAAAAGTACATACTTCATTATTCTGAATACCTAAAACATTAAATTTATGTAAAATGTTCTTATGTTTTAAGAACTGATACATTGAAATTAGATTTAAGAGGTTGAGAATTTTCATGGAA
The DNA here is from genome assembly GCA_914767935.1 of Coremacera marginata. Taxonomy (NCBI): domain Eukaryota; kingdom Metazoa; phylum Arthropoda; class Insecta; order Diptera; family Sciomyzidae; genus Coremacera; species Coremacera marginata. Next base: position 39,825,161 of record OU612043.1, read on the forward strand.
ATTTTTTTTTTAACATTTTTTCTTTTTATTTCTTTTATTTTAAAATTTAAGAATTTATTAGCCGCTAAATCAACACTGCTACACCATCAGTAGTTTTCTGTGATTTCTGCAGTCCACTAATTTTAGAAGCTAGTTAGAACAACATTCGGCAAAACCAATGTGGAATCATAGGTGTTTTACAAATCAATGAATTCTTCTTTAATTTAATGAATGCCTTCTTTGGATCGATAAGGATTACAAGTTTTAATCGATAAGAATTTTTCATTCAAATCAATGAATTCTATATTAAAATCAAAGTATTTTGCATTGAAGTCAATGTATTGTACACAAATCTAAAGAATGTGTTCTTTGTAAGTAAGAACAAGTGCTTTCGTTATAAGAAAATGCGTTCTTCGATGAATGTTTTCTTTAACATTTGAAGCTAGTTTGGCAGCAACAAAAAATTTGACGACAAAGTTAAAGAACATGATTTCAAAATTATATAACAAATCCATAAAAATCATAATTTTACATCCTCACTATCATGTTTTCGGAAAAAATTTCTTAAGAAAGTACATCAAAATCGATAATAATTTGAGTATCATGGGCGCTTAAGACGTAGTGTAGCCATGACAGAGATTTGCATTTTTTCGGCAATTTAATACATTTTTTTATCGGCAATAAAAGGGATAGAGAAATGAGGAAAATAAATAGGGTATTTCTTATTTATTGCTGTTTTTTATATATATGATGTTATTAGATGTACTTTAAAATGAAGTCTATGGTTGCGTTAGATAGAATATTAGCTAGAGCAAGAGCAAGGTTGAAACAGTTGATTTATAAGATCATTGACATTGTTGAAATATAACAAATTTAAATTTAACTTCTCTTGTCTCGCAATCTTCACATCCTCAAAACTTACACAAAGGCAATGGATAAAATATTTAATTAATATCGATGAACGCTGACGTAGTAAAAGAGATGAAACAATCACGAAGAATTTAATCGTTTATTGGAACACTTCAACTGTGTTGTTTAATTATTAAGCAAACAAAGTTTAGTAACGTACACATCTGCTATGGTGCAATGTACAGCAGGTTCTCCTTGAACTCGTGACGTTAGTTCGAGTACGGAATTGGTCAAGTTTCTAAGTAAGTATTATATGTAATTTAAAAATTTGATAAATGAAATAAAAGATTCAATATTGAAATAATAAACATGCCAATAATTGAAAAGCCGCTATGTTAATTCAAAGACGATATCTATGATAAAAATAAATTCTTTTTTTTTATTTTGATGCGAATAAGTTATTTTAAAACTTTGCTGCCCTGATCAAGAACTTAACAGGCTCGAAACGGGCGAAGCCAATGAATAGATTAGCATAAGTTTATTGTAATTTACCTTTGGTTTTTTTTCTCGGTGCAGTCAAATAATTAAAGAAGTACAAATGAAGCCTTGATACATTCATAATTTTTTTATTACTTAAATTATTTATATTTATTACTAAATATAAATAAAAATAAAAATAATATATAAATAAATATATATATTTATATTTATTACTAATTATTTTTATTACTTATTAAAGATAAAAAATCTTAGTTTTGATTAGAACTGAGATAAAAGCCTATTTTAATTAAAATCTTCAGAATACTTTTTTTATGTATGGTTTACATTGAAAAATATATTTTAAAAAAGAAGAATTCGAAAATCCAAAGTTATTGCTATGGTATTGTCAGAAATAAACTCAATATATCAACGAATTCTTAAGATTATTTGGCAAATTCGTGTTTAGCAAAAAACGTTGCTTAACTATTTTATCTGACTATTTTATGCCGATGCCACTTTAACTTTTTTATTACCATAAGAAGTATAATAGTATGAAACATTTTGAATTTTTTACTCTGAATACAAAAATGAAAATTTCCCAAAAAATTGTCCACAAGGGAATTTCTTCTTTTTAAGCAATATTTACTTATACTTCATTTAATTTTGCTTTAAAGCTATAAAATAAACAAAACATGAAATTCCTTTTGTACAAAAGCATAAAATCAGTTTACATTTTTTGAAAACCATGTTTTTAAAGCATATTTAAATTGATTTATGTTTTCTTTTCAATTCTATTTCAATTATGGCGCAAAACTAAAAATATCCCAAAAAATTTCCCACTAAGGGAAATTTAAGTTTTTAAGTAATATTTACTGATCTTGCTTCTAAATTTACTTTTAAGCCAAAAAATAAACAAAAAATATAAAAAAACAATTAAAAATCATATAAAAAACAGTTCAAGTTCTGCATTGCAATCGTTTAAATTTGTTTTTGTTTTTTTCTTAACATCAATCACTTCATAGTTTTGAACCTGTAAAGAACAAAAAAGCTATAAAAAACATGATATAAGAAAGTAAGCAAAACCAAAGCAATATATATTAAAAGCCACTTCATTAAGTTATTCTTCTCCAATACAAATTTTTACGACCTCAAATGGGGACATAATGAATTTCAAAACATCTGCTTACAACTCTCAAATAAATCAAGCTTAAGCTAAGCTTTCGTTTATTTAGATGATGTCTTTTTATTTATGAACTTGGCAACCTCGTCAATTTGCAGACGCTAGATAATAACAGAAAAAAAAAACGAAAAAAATCAAAACAATACATTCAGTAATAAAATCAAGCTTAGCTTGTAATGCTAGCTGTTAAGACATGGAAATCGCAGACATAATAATAACAAAAACAACAACAATGATAAAAACGATTGCTTACAACAAATAACTGGCCGGAAAGCCGGTTTTCATTGATATTCATCATGGTTGTGTCAGCGGGATTGCCTGCCGTCTACCGTGTACAGAAATAAAAAAAAATGACAAGAAAACCTGGTATCTTCAACATATTCTATAGCCAAATAAATCCTAAATAAACAGCGCACAAAAATTAAAAATCAACGTGTATTATCCTTAAAGAGACAAGGACAAAAAAAATGAAAAGAGTATTAAGCAAAAATAATACTTACCTGATGCTCAAGATGAAAAAAAAATTTAACAAAGTATAAACATAACAAGGGAGAAACAAAGAAATGCAGACAGACAGAAACGCGCTGGAAGGAAAGAAATGAAAACGCAAGCAAGAAAAAATAAAATCAACGCGGTAAAAAAGGACATGCGGCAAACTAAGCCTGCAACCAGACAGAGTAGCTGTACCTAAATAAGGAATGAGTCTTTGTTGTTGTTGTTGTTGTGTTTGATATGAGAAAATTGTGTAGGTTATGGACAACGATAAGCCAAAAGGAGCAACAGCAACAACAAGATAAAACAACAACAATAATACTAGGAGGCATTATTAAGACTCACACACATACAGAGGGCAGCATCCTTTCGAAAGGAACACCAGGTGGGTTCCGGGAAATGCAATTCAAGTGATGTTTAATTTCTTCCACGTTGTATTGTTGCTTTTCTGCTTTACACGCTATTTTTATCTTACTTAACTTCTTTGCCTCTTTTTTAAAGCATGTCAGGGTGCGGCTTTATCGTCAGCTTTAAAAGAGTACAACAGATTTGAAGGATATATGCTCTAAACGATTCAAAAGGAACTTAAGCTGTTAGTAACTTTAAAATTTGAAGCAATGTTTCGATGTTGATTTTGAGAACTCTCAAAAGGCTAAGGCAAGAGCATTAGAGCAATCATATTTATCACTTCTTCAACTTTGGAAATTTTTCAGGATATTTCGTATTCTATATAAGGTTTTCCATATCAAAAGGACAATCCTGCGACAGTTGATTCCTTGGGTCAGGACAAGGATTCACCACTGTTTAGAGTTATAAGGAAAAGTTTATTAAAATTCACTTAAAAAGGTGTCATCAGTTCTAAGCTTGTTACTTAAGAAATAATTAAACAGTGTACTAAGATTATGAAGCACTGAAATTACAGTTTGAGAACCAATGAAATTTTGTCAAAATTTGGGTAGGCACTGGATTGACAGTTTGACAAGCACTAGCAATTAAAAAAGGGTTGGAGAAACACATTTATTACAGTTTAACGAGTAGTTAAACACATACACAAGAAGAATAAGAGTTATTGAAATAAAAGTTAAGGAAACACTGCAAATTATGCAAATTTCAACAGTTTGAGAGGCACTCTTATTATATACATTTTACTATTATATTAATATCAACATATTAAAATGTTTTTGTATTTATTACTTTAATAATTAAAAATTATTTCAAGTCCAGTGCTTAAACTGAACCCCTATTCTCCCCCTGCTTCCCCCCACCTTCCCAATTTATTGCTGTTTCAAATCATGTGCATGTTTTTTATGGAGTTAAATATAAACGCGCTATAAGAATGCTTTACACAACTTTGCATATTTTTAGTCGTTCGCCTAAGCGCCTAGTTATCGCCTAGCCTGTTTGTCTGTCAATTTATCTGTCGACAAAGATGTTCATGGCGACCTGAATATTGAACTCATTTTATTTTTCTTTTTTTTTTTGTTATTTACGTGCGTATCGTTTAAAATTTTCATTTTCGTCTTTGTCGTTTGGGTGGTGTACGTGCAGCGTAGCATGCTTACACAGTGAAGCAAATAATTAGTTTGAACTCTAAAAAGTATTTTAATGACTTTTAATTAATTATTAGTTACTTCATGAATTCAAAGATCGGGCTGTAAAAGAAATGTAAGCAACGTTACCAATTTTTTGGCTTTTTTTTATTCCCCTTCTTCCTTCATTACTTTTCGTAGTAGATTTAGTAGTACATTTCGTAGTAACGTTACAATATCTGGAACCCTACCTCCTCCTTTACTTATAATAGTGATTTTAAAAAACCCCTCCCCTCATCCCTAAATTGGTAACGTAGTTTATGAACGATCAGAAAGTAATTTCTTGTCTTTTCTTCAGTGGTCTTGCAACTGACAAGTTTGGATCAGGGATATTCGGTATAAAAGTATTCAAAAGTTTTTTTAACTCTCCTTTTACAATATTCGCATAGTTTTGCATATATTTTTTTAAATATTTCTAAGCTTCTTGAACAAAAATTAAAATTTTCCAAAAAAAAATCCCCTGAGGGAAATTTTTAGAATAAACATGATAATTATGTGAGTATTTAATGGAGTAAAAGCTCATGAAATTTTTTTAACTACCTCACATTTTTGACCCTTAAACTCAGAATTTATATATTCTTATTTATTTATTCTTAGATCAATAAGAATTCTCAATAAAGACCAAAAATTAAAATTTCCCAAAAAAAATCCCATGAGGGAAATTTTTAAATTAAGCTTATAATTGCTTGAGCTTTTTGGTGGATTCAAAATTTGACTCTTAAAATCAGAATTTAAACTAAAATACGTTAAAAATTAATTTTTTACTAAAAATTTTATGATAAATGATATGAAAATCAAAATTTCCCAAAATGTTGCCAGCGATGTTACAAGAAATTTTTATTTATTTCTTTTTCATTGCTTGAAATATTCTTTTTGGGCACTTTACTCTGTATGAATGCACTAGACTCTTCAATAGAACCTTGTTTTGTTTACGCATATGTTTAAAATTGACTGTTACTTCATTATATTAAAACTTCTTGAACTTTAAATAAAAATATCCCAAAAAATTTGCTTTGAGGGAAATTTTCAGTTTTGCTGCGTATTGAATATAGCTATATTTTATCAGTTTGGACTGTTCTAAATACCAATTGCCTATTCATTTATTAAACTTTTTATGTTTAAATAAACGTAGCAAATAAATAATGTTTTAATCACGACCCAAATGTGCTTTGGGTCGTGACAGCCCATCGAAAATCTTGAATTCTATGAACGTCGAGTTTTCATAATAGTAGCTTTTTAATACTTCAATAATAATGAGTCTAAATTATGGTTGCATAATGAAGAGTTTTTCCCCCTACAATATTGTTCAGGCCAAGCAAAACACGTTCCACTGTGCAGCAGCTTTTGTCTCAACTACGAAAACGTCGTCTATTAGTCTGACAATAGAGACAAACAGACACCGCTTTAGTAGTTGAAAAATATAGATCTTACTAGCGACATACTTTGGAAGATTTGTTTAACACATTTTCGTCAGTAACATACAATACATACATAGAAGAAAATTTCGGCTATGCAGCGCTTCATTGAAATATATATAAATAAATATATACTAACTATAAATAAAATAAATTCCAAGCACTTTGCTTTTCCAAGAAATGCACTTTAAAAATAGAATCCTAAAAAACCAAAAGGAAAGGAATTTCTAAAATTTGTAACTTCATGAAAGGTTGCAAGTGAAAATTTTCGGCTACATTGAGTGATGACATATCGAGAATTGTAAGAAAAAAACAAGCACTACTCTTTGTGCCGTTTTAGATATTCAGATAGAGAGAGTGGAAAATGTACATGCAGTGTTATCTCAACTTTTGTTGTATTTCTTTTTAGTATTTGTTTAGGTTTTCCAATTAGGTCGGGTTTCTTCGGTGTTGCTTGGCATACATATGAGAAGAGGAAGCAATAACAAAACAACAAACATCATAAAAGAATTTTTTTTTTTGTAGACTGCCACTGCTCATTGTGGTATGCTATAGAAATCACTGACCTATGCTGATCGGCCATTTTTGTAGCTACATTTTCCCACAGCTACTAGAGGTGATGCAGCCAAAACTATCTAAATTTGCGCAGAAGCTTCACTTTTTTTTTAATGTCATTTGATGACCTGCTTGTTACTTTGTCTGATAAGATAATAATCGATTATCTAGCACCGATTATAGCCAGAAATACGAGAGAGAGAGAGAAATATTTGAAGCGCAGTGCTTCAAGTATCCAGTACTGCGGTGTTTTTGTTATCATGATGACAAGTTCTGGGTTTTCATGGGTTTTTGAGGGACTTTTTTTTTTTTGTGTCGTAACGAGAGATGAACGAGAAGATTTTCCAGCTTTGTTTCATTTATATTAGATACTGCCCATTTAGGAGGCCTTGAATAGCTTCTTCGGTTTCCCACGAAATTCATTGAGCTAACTACTTAAAATATGGTTTCTCGCAAAGATTCTCAGCATTGTGATGATTAACAAATAGCGCCTGATTTTTCTTTGGAATTGCGTGTGCAGTCGTAAAGGACATTTGTTTGTTGTTGTTGTTGCTGACAACAAAGTGACAAATTGACAGTCTTACATATCGGGTTGTCATGACAGATTAGCCAGGCGAATGCGCAGCAATTTTTTTTATGATATAATCCTGTAGTTAAATGAAGTGTAAAGGACGAGCGCATTTTTTAAGCAGGTAATTAGGTAAGAGTTGTGTACGTTATAACAACTAATTTTTTAGGTCTGTCAAAAAATTTAGCAATGCATTTAAGGCATACATTATAAATTCTAGTTTTTTCATCTTGCTTTATGTATAACTTTAAAATGAGGCATTTAAAAAAAAAAAAAAATTCCTCTTTAAACTTAATGAATTTTGCAGTTATTAAATTTAGAGTTTCAAAAAAGGTCAAAAACTAAAATATGCCAAATATGGGAAATTTTACTTAACATCTTTGAATGAAGAAAAAAACAGTAATTGCTATTTCTGTTGCACTATATTAAAGTGCAGCTATTTTTCTGAAATAAGTCAAAATTAAGGTTAATTAAAAAACAAAAAATAATCCTTTTATCAAGCCATATTCAAATGGCTCACTTAAAATTTCAAAAAAACTCAAAAACTAAAATATCCCAAAAACGGGAAATTTTTCTCAACAGCTTTAAATGGACAAATAAGGCATAACTAGTACTTAGGCACACATGTATTACTATTTTAAATCAAAATGTAAAAAATCCCAAAAAAGGGAAATTTTTCTAAATAGCTTCAAATGTGCAAAGAGGTAATAAGGCATCTTTTAGACACTAAAAGTTATTAATCCACACTTAGTTTTCAATAAAATTTATGACTCTAAGCACTTTTGTTGACTAAATAAGGGCGAGATTTTGATATAGAATAGAAATTTTAGCAGAAATTGTCATAAACCTAGCCACTAAGCCTATATCTATGTGATAAAAAATTAAATTGAGTTCGTTAAAAGTTCAAAAACAGCCAAAAACAGTACATAAAGCAAGTGTTTCAGCGGCGCTGCAGAGCCAAGAGCTAATAGAGTTGACAAACTGTATGTCCAGCAAAAAACTGAATTGTTGAGTGCTATAAAAACAAAAAAAGCAAAAAAAAAATTGACACATTTTGTAATTGAGTCCAAAACTCTAACCCGATTTGAAAATTTCAAAAGCGCGCATTTGAACTACGAGTTATAACAAAGAACAAATAGATATAAAAAAAAACTATAACAATAAAAAGATCGTAAACTTTTTACGAGCATTTATAGTTTGGAATACCACAAGGGGCGCATAATTTTTTTCGCCAGTCTGTTACTGTTGATTGTTGATTGTTGTTCTTTCTTTTTTTTGTCAGTTGTTTAATGTGCGTGCGTGCGTTTGTTTTTGTTTACAAGTTTAAGTACGCAGTTTGTTACCAGTGCCCTTTTTTTGTTATCATTATATTGCTCTTGTTTCTAATATTTTGTTTTTTTAATGATCATACCATGGTAAGCCTCTATGCAGTTTGTTCCACAGTACTATCGAAAAAGATGTCATAAACGTCAGAATAATAAAGTATTTAGTGTTGGTTTGATAGTGGTACGCAAAATTTGAATAAAATTGTCTTAAATATAAGCTAAAAAAACTACTTAATTGAATTTGCATCAAGGTAGCACTTCAAAAATGAATTTTTAAAAATTTCCCAAAAAGGGAAATTTTCATTAAAGCAAACTTTTGGAATTTCCATGTGACAAGAATAAGATTTTTGTGGAAAAAAAGAATTGGTTTAAAAATTTTGTTTCAAAATTGAGATATTTGCAAAAAACAAATCCAATTGTTGAAAAAATTTTATACAATTACTTATGATAACGTTAAAAAAATAAAAGTAAGACTCCGTTTGAAAGCCTTGAATATGTTTTTAATATAATCCAGTTTATATACTTAAATTATTAACCAGTTTCTTGCTGATATAATAAAAAAAAATTCAGCCTACTTTATTGCTTAAGCATTCATTGAATGTCGTTGAATATATGTAGAAAAAATCCTTGCACACAATACAATCTTAAAAACTCCCCACATGAAGAGTCGAGTGCTTAACATAAAAACCATGAAAAATGATTTTAATCAAAATATTTATTAAATACGTAGTTGCGTGATTTATGTATGTTATATAATAAAAAATACTTTTTATAGTCTTAATGAAATTGTTATAACCAAAACAAAACACACGCACAAAAAGCTTTTTACGACTTTTCACCAAAACCCATAAAAAATAACAAACAAAAAAAAATAAAAACCAAAGTATTTAACTTCGTGCGGGCTACCAAAAATTTGTTCCCCTTATTTATGTTTTTTATTATTGTTTTGTGTAATTGTTTGGAACCAATTATCAACTTAAACATTGTAAAGACAATCATTATTAGAAGAACAACATAACTAAGTACAAATTATAAAAAAGGCCCATAAAACTTACTCACTTGTGACGTGCGTCACTCTTTTTATCAGAATAAAAGCGCATTATTGAATTTAATTGCTAGTTTTTTCCAGTTGCTGTAACTAGACTGTACTTTTTTCCTGAAGTGGGAAATTTTCATAGAAATACCGCTATTAGTATTTTCCCTAACAATAGGTAGGGTTGGTTTTTTTTTATGGAATTCCAATTTTATTTGATTTTCATAGTTCATAAATTTGCCATAAAATTTCTAATTTTTATAAGTTTTTCCTTTCTACCCCTTTCCTGTAAATTTTATGACTTTTTAAGTAGCCTTTTTATTAATAAAGAGTCAAACATACGGTTCTGTCAGAGTTCATTCCTGCATTATGATGAATTAATAACGTTGTGCGTTACTTAAAAACGTTCATGCATAATATATATATGTTTATTCTGGGAAATATGTGAGCGTTTATACAAAATTTTTTTTTATTAACAAAAATGTGTATTTTATGGGTAGAAAAACTATGTTTTTTTATGCATTTTGCAATAAATATAAATTTTTTTCGTGTAGCCATACTTTTGAATGAGCATTTGTAGGAATTTATAAGCAAGATTTGTGAGCGAGCATTTGGGAAAAAAAAATTCCCTTAATGGGAAATATTATTTTTCCACAAATATTTTAATTTTGACACATGAAGACATCAAAAATTTCCTTAAACGAAAATTTGCCTTGAAAGTTTTAATTAATATTTGCACTCTAAGAAAAAAGTTTTTGCGAAGGATTCAAACCAACAGGCATTTATCAGCTGTAAAAAAAAGAACAAGAACATGAAAATTTAAAAATTCCTATTAGAGAAATTTTTGCAAAATTTTTATTTTTTTGCAAAATAATAAAAAAATATCAAAAAAATGTCAAAAAAATTGCAACATATATCATGTTAACAATATTTGCGAGTATTTGCAGGAAATTACAAGCATTACATATGTAAGCGAGTATTTGGAAAAATTTCCCTTAATGGAAAACTTTATTTTTTCGCAAATATTTTAATTCTGGCACATGAAGACGTCAAAAATTAGCTTTAACAAAAATTTCCCTTTATAGAAAATTGCCTTGCATGGTATCTCACTTTAAGAAATAAAGTTTTTGCTTAGTATTAAAACCAATAAGCATTTATGAGCTGTTGAAAAAGACAAAAATTGTGAAAATTTATAATTTCTCATTTGGGAAATTTTAGGGAAATTTATAGTTTTGTGCAAAAAATAAATAAATACACGCTTTTTCATTAAAAACAGTCTGCAATTTTTATGTTAACAAATTTAGACACAAATGTTGGATCTGTACAAAAACAGTTATGCACAAGAAAATATTTTTACTTTAAACAAACAAACTGCACATAACCCGTTTATAAAAATTTTAATGAAATAATTACAATTTTTCAGATGCAAAGTGTAGTAAAATATGTTTACACATCTAACCGGCTTAGAAATTCCGCTTAAGTCTTTTTTTCTGTAAATGAAATCTGATAAGCAGTTGTTAGTTGTACATAAAGTAGCGCAACAAGACAAAAAGTATAGTTTCCCTATAGGGAATTTTACTTGAATTAATTTATATTTGTTAGTATACACTACCGTAGTGTGTTATTTAACATTTTGCATAGATAACAATTTTATTTAAAATTTCATTTAATAACTATTTATACAGATTTTATGCAGCGAATCATAGAATCATAGCAAAAACTTCGCTTACATGTAATGCCTAAAATAATCCAAAAAACATCAATAATCACTTACTTTCTGACTTACAGAATACATTAGTTTAACATAGGCATGTCATTGGCGGTAAGCTATTACAGTTTCTTATACCAGAGAAGCACTTATTTAAATGTATACCAGAGGCGGATAGATAATGTCTTTCAATAATTCTGATCTTTCCAAAAATCAACATTTTTTTTAAATTCCACTTTACTTAATTCTTATAAAGAACAATGACAAACAAATGTTATTATGAGGCTTACAGTCTGCATTACTCTAAATAAAAAGGATTATCATTTTATCCTTTTATCCTTTAAGGAAAATGTCTTTTAAGGATATTATTTTCCATAGTGGCAAAGCAATTAGCTTTGTCAAAAAACAATTTACAAGCTGAAAATATAATAGAGGAAAGCTCTAAATTTAAAATTTTTTATTGGGAATTTTTTTGGGAAATTATATTTGTGCTACTACGAACTTAAAAAAAAACATTTACTTTTTGAAATTTTGTGCGAGAGTGCAAAACTGAAAATTTCCCAAAAGGGGAAATTTTTTTCTTGCTTCAAAAAACTGAAAAAAAAATAAAAATACATTGAACATCATCTATTCGTAAGCTGAAAATCTAAATATTATTTATAAAACGTGTTATACAGAGCCTAAAAAAAACTCATAAAACATTAAAAGAACACTCATAGGTAGCATAAAAAATTAATTTCAACTAAATTTGCGACAGTTACGCAGCCTCGAGAGACAATTAAGTGTTTTTTTATGATGATGGTGTCGATGTTTGCCCGGTACAACAACTAGGCTTTTTATCCAACACAGGTATTATTGTAATTTGTATTTTATAAAAGTTGTTGTTGTTGTTATTGTTCTCATTAAAACGAACGAACAAAAAAAACGAACAAAAAAAAAGTACCCAACGACAATTTACCATTTCTGTATAAATTAGAATAAAACTAACAGCAGCGGGCAACGAAACGAAAATGTTGTCGGCGCAAGCAGGTGCGGTACAGCATTAAAAAAAATTGCCTACGATGGTATTAAAATGTGTTAGATACAAGGAAAAAAAATAAACATATGTATAGCCAAATTTGCGCAAATAAAAACTATTTCAAAAGCATTGTAAAAGCTGAAACAATTAAATCTTTATATAAATACATATATTTACCTCAACAAATCAAATCAAATGAATAAAAGGCGTAAAAAAAGCAAAAAAAGACATTTTTTTGAGACAAAAAAAAATGCATTACATAAGAGGCCGCTAAAGTAGGCAGGTAACAACAACAGTCACATTTGGCAGAAACCATTTATTTAAAAAAAAAAGTCTAACAAACTTGAATTAACGAATTTCAATTGCCGAGTTACTTACTTATGTGTCCAGATAATGGTTGCGATATAGTGTGATGTTATTGTTGTTCATGTCGGCAGAAATGATATCATTGTTTTTTATTGCGTACTTAAGACAGGAATTTTAATAGTACAACAGTGTATAGTATAGTACAACAGAGTTTCGCGAAATTTTTAATTGTTTACCGTCAGTTTTGTTGCTAAGTGTTTTAGCATAAAACAATTTGGGCTTAAATTTCATTAATAGAAAATAATGTGGTAACGGTACTCCACATACCTATATTGTGTATATACACATGGAAACAAAAAGTGTCTCTTTCAAAAAGTGACACGTTTAAAGTCAACGTATGTAAAGTATTTCAATGAAACATTTAAGAAAAAGCCACGTTTTTAAAATTTCCCTCACGTACAGTTACTACAGTAAAACGAAAGATAACGAGCAACAATTAAAAATTGAATCAATCACCTCAAGATCAGCACTTAGACAGAACACAAAAAAAAAATCCTGGCAGGCAGCCTGACATCCCGGCAGAGATAGCACCATGGAGTGACAGAAACGACAATGGAGTCAAAAGACGGGAAACTGTAATTAGATTTGTTATTTCGTTTACATTGTAAAGAAAAACTGCCATTAAAACTAAGCAAACCGTCGAGCGGAGCCGAACGAATGCTTAAGGATGTGCTGTGCTGTGCTGTGCTGCTAAAGGTTGAACCATGCGTTCAATTTGCGAAAAATAATAATTATTTTTTTTTTTAGTATACGCTTCGAAAAATATTTGCTGAATCTAAGAACTTGGCATTTGTCACGTTTTTATTTATTTAAGTGCAGTTTAGCGTAAAGGTTTTTTTTTTGTTGGCAATTGTCAAGAATGGAAAATGTTGAAAAAAGGACATATCTGAAACCATTGTTCTCGTCTTTAGTCTACTTTCAAAACTTTTTATTTTTTTTAATTGTAACTTTTAAATAAATGTAGAGTTATATTTTTAATTTCTCTTGACAGTTTTATTATAATTAATAACAAAATTTTATGTGATTTTATTTAAAGGCTGAAAAATATTTTATGCTAAGCAATTTTTTTAAGCAATTTATTTTACATGTCACCCTAAGTTCAAAAATAACGTAAGCACATTTTTTTTTTAAATGCTTTACAGAGATTCTACTGTTGCAGAGATTAAATACAATTTCGTAAAAGGGAAATTTTCCTATATTATATATTATGCTGGCAATTTGTTTTTTAGAAGTGAAGAACATTATAAGCACACAAACTACCAAAATCAAACTAAATGGATGAGTTCACATGAAGATTAGTGTAGATCATAACGTAAAAAAATTAATTGAAAACGAATTAGTTTAAAATAAACTCAAAGAAAACTTTGAGTGTAGCTAAAACGTAAGCAAATAAGTTTAATGTAGCTATTGGTAAGCCAAATAAAGTAAAATAAAAAATTTCCCATTTGGGAAATTTTTATTTTTGTCCTAAAAACGTTAAGAACTCATTATGTTTTAACCTTTTATTTTGTATACAAATCTTGTTTAAATCAGATAAAGGAAACATTAAAAAGTTAACTCGAACATTTGAGAAGTCAAATTAACTAAAATGTTTTCAAGTTTTCTTTCAATACAGAGCGCAAATCAAAATGTGTAAGCAATTTTATAAAAAAAAATTTAAATGAAAATTTCATCAAAAATATCCTTATATTTAAGCCAATTAGCAATTATTTAGATTAAAGAAGCAAAATATTAAAACTGGAAGCAAAATATTAAAACACAAAAACATAATTTTATGCACACATATATAATGCTAAAAAAAAACAGAAAAGGAATACTGGGGTGGAATCGGCCAAAGTGATAATTGATAGTTGATAATCAAAATTCATATTTGCAATCACTAAAAGCTTAACATTTTTATTTATTTTAGAAAAATTGAATTAAATCGTTTATAAATAAGAGCCAATAAGTTGTAAAGATGCGAAATAGTGCAAAACTGCAAATTTCCCTTTATGGGAAATTTTTGGGAAATTTTTATTTTTATCCTAAAAAATCAGCTACACAGTTGCTCGTTAAAAAATTTCTTTAACAGAAATATTTACTGTTTAGAAAATTAAAATTTGCATCCTAAAATTTTCATAAGAGAACTATCGGAAATCTTACTCGCCAATTTGTTGTTGAAATATTAATCATAGAGGCTAAAAGTGTTTTATACACCCTTGATGCCAATTGAAACAATGAATGCCAATTAGAAATTATAGGCTTTAAGTAAGTGAAATAATGCAAAACTTTAAAGTTCCCTTTTGGGAGATTCTTAATTTCATCATTAGTTTATGCAAATATTTTATATTTGTAGTCACTAAAAGCGTAAGATCATTCTATCTTTTAGCAAAAAATTGACTTAAATCGTTCATAAATAAGAGCCAATTAAATCTAAAGATGCGAAATTGTAAAAAAACTGCTAATTTCCCTTTTTGGGACATTTTTGGAAAATTTTTATTTTCATTTTAAAAAATCAGCTTCAAAATTGCTCAGTAAAAAAAACTCATAAGCGGAAAAATTTATTGTTTAGAAAGCTAAATTCACTATAATGCAAAACTTTAAAATTCCCTTTTGGAAAATGCTTAATTTCATCCTTAAAAGACAGCAAAACATTAGTTTATGCAAATATTTTATATTTGCAGTCACTAAAAGCGTAAGATCATTCTTTGTTTTAGCAAAAAATTGATTAAATCATTCACAAGTAAGATCCAATTAGATCTAAAGATTCGAAATAGTGCAAAACAGAAAATTTCCCTTTGGGAAATTTTTGGGAAATTTTTATTTTCATTCTAAAAAATCTGCAAAACATAAATTTAAGCAATTAAAATACGTTGTTATGTACCTAGCTGATTTTTTGTTAAGAAAATGCCACAAATGCCACGTGTAGTGTTTTACAGTGAACAAAAAATGTACATACTTAAGCTTTAGTTTTTGCGTCTGTAAATTAATGTTTTCGCGCTCTTGGCATACCATCTTTTTTCAATCCATACCAAAAAAAAAAATTTTGTTGAGTTCAATGAACCACGTTCTATCGTTAAGTCGTAGCTATACATTACGAATTTATGTAGTTATCTTGACTGAAACAATGAAACAACAAACAAGCGCTGTTGAAAACAACAAAAACATAAAAAAAGCAGACAATCTGTATAATGTTGGCACAAAAAATTGTTCTCAATGAAACGCAGATGCGCACAGCGTAAAATGTCAAAACTACGACGAGAGTAACACCAGCCTAGACATGCTTTTGCATACATAGAGATATGTATACATTTTTGCAATTGCGAATAGCAATTGACTACTACAACAACAATGCAACAACAACAACAATAACAAGAATAGCAAGCAGACATCTAAAATTAGCCGCGAATGCCAGATAAAAGTAGAAGCTGCAAGAATTTACGTCTACGCTAGGTTTTCCTGTTTTATTTTTGTTGTTTTTTGTTTTGTGGGTAGTTTTTCTTTTTCATTTCACTAGGTGGCAGCTCTCTTATTTTGCGCCAGTGTTCTTATAGTTTTTGTTATCGTTGCTTTTAACATTCTAGTTTTTATGTATTTTATAGATTTTTGTTTATATTCCACTCTTCTTCGTTGGCATTGGCGGCTGCGCAATAAACATGTTTTTGTTGTTTTGCTTTTATTGTTTACTATATCTCACTAATGTTTTTGTTTTTGTTTCGGAAGGTTTTTCCATTCTCAAAAAAAAAAAAATCTATGACCTAAAATCCTTAAAAACTATTACAACTTCAAGTTTTACGTTAAATTTTGAGTTAAGCTTACCTGTTTATTAGGAGAGTTGGTGTTGGTGTTGGTAGGAGTTGAAATATAAAACTGGTAGATACATTCTCAGCGAAAATTTTTCAAGTAATTTTTGTTTTTGGTTGAAGCAATATTTCGCCAGAAATTATTCAACTAGGAATACCACAAATGTCATTACATCTTGAGTAATTTTTTTTTCGAACTTTTTTCAACACGTACGCGCTCATTTCTAAATTAAATGCGTTGTTATTATGATCAAATTTTCTGTAAGTACCACTGAATTATTGTTTATTTATTTATTTTAGTTTTGTTTACTATTCATCTATTTTCTATTAATTGTGAGCTTTTCACAAAAATTTATAAATATTTCTGGTATGTTTTCTTCAGCACTTGTGCACTATTTTTTTTTCTTTTTCTTTGATAATTTTTTTCTCTTTGTCCAATTCTTCTAATCATCATCAGGTATTTTTAGTTTGTTAATATTTTTGTGGTTTTGTTGTTGTTATTGCTGTTTGTTGTTTATGGCCTATTTACAAGCACAAAGCGTAAAATTTTGCGTAAATCGCCCAAAACAAGCATTTAAAAACGTAAACAAACAAGCATGCGCTCTCTTTAGGAGAGTTTCGCAATTTTTCTCTAAAAAAAACTCTAGTGGCGCTCAGCAAGTTTTTGCTTTGCTTTTCCTTGCTCTTGTCAGGGGGTGGTTGGGAGGTCAATAAGCTAATCTATACTATTGTTTTTCTGTTGTTTTAGCTTTCTACAGCTTTTCGCACGCAGCAATTTTCCTTACATGTATTATTTTTTTATTGTTGTTGCTGCTTTTCTCAACCGCATTCTTTTCTCTTGCTCTATCGACGCGCGTTTGCGTTCTCTTTTCATGCTATCGATATTTACACTCGCGCACACACACACACCTTCTCAAGCACGTAGTTTTATTACACTAATTTTTTTTTTCAGATAGATATGAAATTCGCATAATTTGCTGCGTAGTATTTTTTTCTTGTTTTATTTTTTCTTTTATCTGATATAATTGTTTAAATTTCTTTAAATTATATAAAATTGATATTTAAAATAATATTTTAATTAAAGTAATATTATTCATCTACTGAATTTGTTTTTACTGTTATTGACTTGTTATTCAGTTTAGAGCCGTTTATAATTGCCTTTAACTTTTCAAATTTTTTTTTAATCTTGCTTCTATTTCTAATCTTTGTTGTTGTTGTTTTTTGTAATATTTTCATTTTTAACTTCAGTTTTTCAGCCTAAACATAGGCATATTTTCACAACTTCGCAGTTGTTTTTGGTTTTCTTTTTTTTTTACACTGTAACACTTGTATATGAATTTTTGTTGTTGTTATTGTTTTCTGTTAACAGTTGTTTTTTTAAGTTTCCGCGATTGACGCCTCCATAAGATTACACGTCCTAACAAACGTAACGTAATGTACAGACTGACAGACTGCACAGGGTGGCATCAACTCAGAAGCATCGCATTTAGTTGGCCAACATAAACATAAACAAAACTCCCTTTAATGTTCTCTTCATATTGAATTTGTCATGCTCTCTCTTGTCTTTTTAGCAGCTCTCTTAAATATTAGTCTACTGCTGTTTTAGGTTATGTGTGGCCTTGCCAGAAGATCGTTATTTTCAAATTTTATTTTAGTAAAATATTTTTAACTTGGGTATAAATAAGCCCCAAACTTTGCATTTCATGCATACCATTTTCAAGTGGTTTAAATTTTAGAGCGCCGGAAAATCTTATAAAAGAGCATGGGCATCCGCAGAATTTTTATTCTAGGGAGGGTCAAAGGGCTACGTGGGAAGTTTACGTATTTGGGAATGACTCGAAACCTAACAATTTTGGTATAAATCGTCAGATGATTGCATAGATAAGATAAAAACAAAATATTTAGGGGAAAGACTCAGTTTTGGCAATGCTGTGAGACTTGAAAATTGAGATATTTAAAAAAAAAATTATGTGTTGTTCAATTCTTTTTGGGTTCTCTTAAACAAATATTTGCCAAAAATTTGTTTTGATTAAACTAAGCCGAGTAAAGTTTTTTATTATAAACTAATATTTGAGTACATATATAAAATTAAAAAAAAAATTTAAGCATATAAAAAATTTTAGAATAAAATCATCTTTAGAGATTTAAATATATAATGTCAAATGAAAAATGTCAGAAATAGACAAATTTCGATGGGGGAAAAAATACATCCTATAAAATGAAGTGGGTTTTTTTATTCTTCTAGGATAGATTCTATGTAACCAGGAACTGCAAATTACTTTACCTACTTTGTCCAACAAATAAATTTTTGTATTTTTGAAAAAATCTTTAAAATTAAATATTTACATAACATATAAATTTTGTGGTGATACGTTTTTTTTTTATTTTTACTATCACAAATGGTCTCAAAAGTACAAAAAAAATAATTATTTCTACCATGTATATTAATTTTTTGTGCTTAACATTACTTTCTCAGTTTATTATCGGCTGAGTACTGTAGTTGACTATTCAAAACAAAATATTGTGGTAGAAAAAATTACCATATTTTAATATTCTATTACTTCAAGTAGGTTACAATGATTTTTATACAACAATGTTTCCTCTGCGATCTTCTATCTCCTTGTTTTCATAATATTGGTATATTACAGACCCATCAAGTCGGGGTCGACCGAGTATTATGCTTATTTTAAAAACAGCAACTAATATTTCTCTGTAATTTAATAGAAAGTAAGCAATTGAGCAATTGGGGAACAGGGGGCGAACCTTCACATGGCAACGTGTCTGACCGCCTCAACCTGGCGAGGCCAGCATTATCCATGTCGAAATCGTCTCAAGTCGACTCAAACCTCCAAGTGGTGTTCCCTGGGCAACGGCAAACTGGCATCCGCCAGTTTGACGGCTAATTTGAGCGGCGGGTCGATCCATAGACCTTAAACATGGAATGTGCGCAGGGTTTGGGTCCCGCCACATTACTACTGCCCAATGAAAACTAAACCAGCCTCGGATAAGAACCCCAATTACGTTGACGACCACCGCAAACGAAAAACGGACAATGATTTACGGATATGCACCTGGAATGTCCGGACCCTTTATAGGGAAGGTGCCATTATCCAACTGGCGGAAGCCCTCAAAACAATACAATCTGACATCACCGCCATCCAGGAAATGCGATGGAAAGGGCAAGGCTGCTCTAAACAAGCACACTGCGATATCTACTACAGCTGCCATGCGGAGAAGCGCGAATTCGGATGTGGATTCGTCGTTAGCCGGAAACTACGCCACCTTGTTTCCCGGTTCACACCTGTGAACGAAAGATTGGCCACGATCCGCATCAAGGCAAAATTTTTCTACATAAGCCTTATTTGCGCGCACGCCCCGACGGAGGAAAAGGACGAAGCCGTCAAGGACGCTTTCTACGCTAGTCTTGCGGACGTATATGACCACCTTCCGGTCCATGACGTGAAAATAGTCCTCGGCGATTTTAATGCGAAAGTCGGAAGGGAAGGCATCTTTGGCCCCACTGTCGGTCAGTTCAGTCTTCATGAGACCTCCACAAACAACGGTCTAGGACTGATCGACTTCGCCGCGGCACGAAACATGGTAGCTAGTAGAACCAGATTTAAGCACCTCGACATCCACAAGGCCACCTGGCTGTCCCCGGATCAAAAAACGCGAAACCAAATTGATCATGTTGTAATCGACTGAAGGCATGCTTCTAGTGTTCTAGATGTGCGTACATTTCGGGGGGTCAACATTGACTCCGACCATTATATTGTTGCAGCCAAGATCCGCATGCGATTATGCAATGCCAAGAACATACGCACAGGAATGCAACGAAAGCTAGATGTCGCTAAGCTGCAATTACAACGGACTGCCGAAGCCTACTCCGCTCAACTCTCGGTTAAGCTCAACCAACCAACCTCTGGACTCTACGACGCCGGCGGACTTTGGGCGCATATATCCCACTCCATGCGCGCTGCCGCTGAAGAAGTCATTGGTTTCCGGCGCCCGCAACCTCGGAACCAATGGTACGATCAGGAGTGTCGCATCGCGACAGCAGTAAAAAACGCCGCATACAGAAAAACGCTGCAGTCAGCTGCAACGCGAGCCGTGCGAGAAAACTACCGCGAAAAGAGGAAGGAAGAGAGGCGCCTTTTCAGGCGCAAGAAAAGAGAGCAGGAAAAGCGTGAGCGTGAGGAACTAGAGGTATACCAGCGCAAGAAGGATGCACGAAAATTCTATCAACAGGTTAAGCGTCTAACCCAAGGTTTCAAGCACGGAGCATCCACTTGTAGAGACAAAAATGGAGATCTGAATATGGATACACAGTGTGTGCTTAGATTGTGGAGACAGCACTTCTCCAATTTACTTAATGGCGACGATTCCACCAATGCCGCCCATCGAGAGCACAGTGCAGTGCCACCAGTCGACGATGACGGAGTGGAAGTATCACCACCTAGCCATGATGAGGTTCGAGTTGCTATCCAACGACTCAAAAACAATAAAGCAGCGGGTGCTGACGGCCTGTCAGCTGAATTGTTTAAAACCGGCGGCGATGAATTGATAAGGCGCATGCATCAGCTCATCAGCAAAATATGGCTAGCAGAAAGCATGCCCGACGATTGGAACCTCAGTGTACTGTGCCCTATACTTATGAAAGGAGACCCTACAATCTGCGCAAGTTATAGAGGTATCAATCTTATTTCCATCGCACATAAGGTTCTCTCAAGCGTACTGTATGAAAGATTAAAGCCGATTACAAAAACACTGATTGGACCTTATCAGTGTGGCTTTCGACCTGGTAAGTCCACCATAGACCAGATTTTCACGCTACGACAAATCCTGGAGAAAACCCACGAAAATCAAATTGACACACACCATCTCTTTGTCGATTTTAAAGCTGCGTTCGATAGCCCGAGAAGGGATTGCCTATACGCAACAATGTCTGAGTTCGGTATACCTGCAAAGTTGATCAGACTTTGCAGAATGACGTTGAGCAACACACGCAGCTCCGTCAAGGTAGGAAATGACCTCTCCGAAACCTTCAATACCGAAAGAGGTTTCAGGCAAGGCGATCCACTGTCTTGCGATCTCTTTAACATCATCATGGAGGGGATCATACGAAAGGCCGGTGTGCATCGTAATGGCACCATTTTCTACAAAGGCGTCCAGCTCCTTGCGTACGCTGATGATATTGATATTGTTGGCAGAACCAAGAGAGATGTTACCGCTGCTTTCGCCGCTATCGAAAAGGAATCCGCCAAAGTGGGTTTGACGATAAATGAGGGTAAAACAAAGTATATGCTGTCTACAAACAAGGGAGCGCGGCGTTTAGACTCCCACGTTTCATCTGGCAGCTACCTTGGCATCGCCATTAATTCCAACAATGAAATCAGTCTGGAGATAAAGCGAAGAACAATAATTGCTAATAGGTGCTACTACGGGCTCAGTAAGCAACTAAGTTCCAGAGCCCTCTCCCGATCGACAAAACTAACACTCTACAAGACGCTCGTTCTACCTGTGCTGCTTTATGGCGCTGAGGCATGGGTAGTTTCGAAAACTGACGCAGCCGCTCTGGGGGTGTTCGAGAGAAAAGTTCTTCGCAAAATTGTCGGTCCTGTTCGAGTCGGCGATGACTATCGCATCCGAATGAACCACGAGCTGTATGAGCTCTACGATGACATTCACGTAGTTCGGCGTATAACTGTGCAGCGACTACGCTGGCTTGGTCATGTCCATCGTATGGACGACGAAGCTCCAAGCGAAAAAGGTGCTCGAGACGAGGGTCGCTGGTCAACGACGACGAGGGAGACCATGCCTCCGATGGATGGACCAGGCTGAGGAAGCCCTAACCGCACTTGGTGTATCCGATTGGAGAAGGCGCGCGCAAAGCAGAGGCGCCTGGCGAGAGCTGATGAGGTCGGTCGAAATCCGGACACGGGTTGTCACGGCCACCTAAGTAAGTAAGTAAGTAAGCAATTAAAGTTGCGAATATTTAAAATTTTTTTTAATGATTTATACATTAAAAATTTTTGATTTGATTCAGATTGATGTTATACATATAGTTGCAAAACAAAAAATTGGTGATCACCCACAAAGCGAAAAATTGCTAATCACAAAGCTATGTTTAGCTCTTTTGTGCTTAAAAATTTTCACGAGTGCAATTATAGAATTTAATTATATTGAAGAAACCATTCTTCCTGGCTAAAGTTGATAAGTTGATCTTATTTTAATAAAAAAACGATAAAAAAATGGCCATTTCAGACCTTGAAAGGACTTTGACCGAGCGTCTTATGATAAATTGTGTTTGTGCGTGTTTTGAAATGTTTGAACACAAATGACCGAGAACTGAACCAACAAGTTTTATGCCGACTCCGAACGGTTTATGTTCTCAAGAAGCTCTTCATGGCAGTTTTTACTTTCTGAGGTTTGCCATTGTCTGCAGAGAGGTGACGGCCGAACAGTAAAATTAATTCAATAGAAAAACTTTCTGTGCCAGGTGGGAATCGAACCAGGGTTCTCAGGCGTATGGGCCACACACTCTACCCACTACGCCACGGTCATCTTATTTTAATGTTTTCAATTATATTGAGAACATTATATTGTGGCCTTAAAATGAATTCTAATACATTTAATGAGCTACTGGCAGAGTGCAGAAGTATGTATATTAAAAACTATAATTGGTACTATACGCCAAGCTTCGCAGATAAGATTTTAGTTCACGGAAGCGATGTTATAAAATTTTTCGATTTGCAAATTGGTAACTAATTTTATTTATTTTATTTTATCATTCTAGCAGGGCACAGTGGTCCGCGGCTTCGCCACGGCCGTTTTTTTTTTCAATAAAGATCGCTTACACGTTCTTGTTACTTTTTGAATGAGTATGGAAAGAGAGAAGAGCGCAAAAGCTTCATATAAAAAAAAATCCTAAGCACGCTAAAGATGTTCAGTCCATCGCCTTACGTTCAGAAATGAACAAATTTTGATCGCTCTACAATGTGCTTATCTGCTCTCACTCTCAATGTTTTTGGACAGTTTCTATTCCAAGCAACAACAAAAACTTTTGTACACCATTCAAACGATCATCGTGTGGCATCAGCCCTTAAGACAGTGCATGTCAAACGAAATAAAAAACATTATTTTCTTTTGTTTTGTTTTGTTTTGTTTTGCAGCTCAGCACTGCATTTATATGTACGAGTAAGGTCCACTAATATAGGTTACAATAGGTACAATTTTTAGCTAACAGCTACTTTGACAGTTCGAGCAAAGGCGAAAAATGAGTGATTTTCTCTCAAGTGACTTAACCTATATTAATGAACCTTGTGTATCTTTCTTTTCGCCTTGCGAGAGGCTCATCTGTTTTTTATGTTGTGTTGTGCTAACGAATCAAAAAAAGAGAAGAATAGAGAACAACATGAAGTTTATCGAAATTTTCGCAACACAAACACGTGAAAATAAAACGATGAAGCAATTCGTGGCATCGGGGATGATTTCTTAAAAAAAGTGTGAGCTTACCTGGAAACAAAAAATTTGCATTGCAATTTTGTATAATAGTATAGATTTATACATAAGTACATCTTTAATTTTCTTATTTTAAGGCTGATTGTCTGAAGAGGTTTTAAAAGCAAGGCACAAGGACATCCGCAACATTCGCTTTTCGCATACAAAACACACATAGGGACTTGAAGCCTTATTTGCAGCTGCTTTGGATGCATTTATATCTTCAAATCGTAATATAAAACAAAAAACAAACACCAGTAGATGAGGAAATCAAGCAATACGTTATACACGAAAAAAGTGCTGAAGAAGATATTTTTAATCAATATAAATGTTTTCGACTTTTTTCTCCTGAGGAAAGTTCAAGTGAATAATATTTTAAATAATATTTGAAATATTTCAAATATTTGAAAATATATTATTATGAAAAATTATTATCTAGTTCAAAATATAATGTACTTAAAAGAGGCTTTTGGATCAGTGGATAGTGTTTTGAACTTCTAATCACAACGTTGCGGGTTCAATTCCACGCGGAGGATCGAAGAAATATTTTTAATGTATTGAAATTGCAATTTCTTGTTATAATAGACGTAAAAAACAAAGAAACACGAATTTTTAAGAAAAATGTTGTCGAAATTAAAAAGTGTCGTTTTTGAGATTTCAATCAAACAAATCATAGAACGAAGCGTAAAAAGCTTTGCTTCAAAAAATATAATATATAAAAAATTCGTTACATGTATATGTGGCTTAATAAATCTTCCTAAATACCTGTTTTTTAGCAAAACTATAAAGTTTACAACAGATCTGAGATAATTATTGAGCTCAGTGACCTACTATTTTACTTATAGTACCAAATTTCATTGGTGCCCAACTACTTCTTCTATTTTTGTTCATTGCTTATATGGGCTCAACGCACTGTGAAACTTTGCAATTTACATTGTTATATTGTGTGAGATTTGACCGCACTATCAGGACAAAATGATTATTCTGTTCATTTTTAAAAAAAAAGTTGAGCTGGGTCTTTTTAAAATTTACTATGCTGAAAAATACAATCTTAAGTATTTAATCATAATTTTTTTAAATTTTCAACCTTGGAACACAAAATGGTATTTGAAAATCATGAAGATTATCATTTTTAGTTCAAATTTTATGGCAGTCTGACAAAATGCAACCTATTTTTTTTATTTATTTTTTGCCTTACAGAAAAATAAACCTTTACATTTAAGAACATAAACAGCAAAAAGTTTATAAGGAGTTTTGTTCGATATTTAAGGAAAAATTTTTAGGAAATAAACAAGGCCGTCATTTTCTTTTGACGAATGTTTTCAGACTTTATCTTTTAATTAACTTTTTTAAACAACAACAAAGCGAAAAAATAAAGAAGAAAATAAATATGGCAAGCATTCCAAACACAGAAGTTTTAAAAGAGTTTTCCTGAAACATGGAAATATTGATTAAACATATTGGTCAATTATAACAGCATCCAAAAATGGTGTAGCCATTACGCCGAAGTGTTCTGTGAGCATCTGCAAAGAAATAACGTCGTCGTGCATGTCCGATTGCTTAAAAACTCAGCATAATATTGCCGGAAGCTTGTCGTCTTACAATGTCGGCTGATACGTACTTTCGTCTGAAAGCCCCAATTGATATAAAAAAATATATATTGTGGAGCATTGCCATTGGGTTAAAAAAATCATTTTGAGAGGTACTTATGAGAGGAAAATAATAGGTAAAATGATAATTAAAGCATGAAGATTTGAGGTACTCAAACAAGTTGGGTAGTTAAGCAGGGAGGTACTTAAGAGGGTAAACATACATCAGTTTTCATGGAAAATTCTTAATGCCCGAAAATGTTGGGTACAAAAGCGGGTTAGATACTTAAAAGGGGAGATACTTAAGCGGGTTTCACTGTAGTTCCAATTGATAATTCCAATTAATATCTACAGGACACATTTAAAAAAAAGAAAAATGTGATCTAAATGCGTACTTATGCGGTCAAATTTTCTGACAGTCTGACAAAATGTTACCTATTTTTTTGTTTGCTTTAATTTAAAATGATAATTTTAATTTCAATTTAGTTTATTTTAGCTACTTATTTTATTGAATATTAATCTGCATTCCTTCGCATGATCAACACATTTCATACAAAAACGGCTTACTTGAGGCTGAGAAATAATTTAAGGAAACACAAAAAACAGTTTTTCGATTTCTTTTCTAAATATAATGGATCAACCAATCAATCTAAATTTTTGATATGTCTTTGAATGTTTATGTGCTATATTTTAGAGAAGGAAAAAAAATATGATTAGCAATTTTTTTTATTTTGACACTCTAGACTGATATATCCCACACTGACATAAGAAAATTCATTATATTTTGAAACATTGGCTCAATAAAAAAAAAACCCCATCCCAGTTAACATATATAAAGATCAAATTCGAAAAATAGCTGAAACGTTTAAATCAGACAAATCTACCAAAAATATTAATCGAATCTCTCGATTTTTGCGTTGAAAGCATATTTGCAACAGTCTATTTCTTAAGACTTGTATACAAGCCAAATTTTTCTATTAAGAATAGCTATGGAAGTAAAAATCACAGAACACTGAAACTTAGAATGGAGTTAACAATTGATGATGTCCTTCTACTAGAAAACTGTGGTCTGTGGGTCCGCCCATACAAGCCAAATTTGTAAATTTGATGTAAAGTCACAGAAAACTGAAACTCAGAGATGAGTTATTATTTGATAATGTGCTGCTACTGGGAAACTAGAATGTTGTTAAACAAAGCATATACCCAAACAAAGGGCTTAAAAAAGTTTAAATATATTTATTAATTCCCAATATAGTTGCCAGGTCAGTTGCCCAATATAGAAAAAGAGTCGAGTCGCATGGGTCTTACAGTAAACGCAGATAAGACGAAATATCTGGTGTCAACAAACAAACACTCCCAGCGTATTGGCACCCACGTCACTGTTGACAACACCTCCTTCGAGGCTGTGGAGGACTTCGTCTACCTCGGTTCCAGCATTAACTCCACCAACGATATCAGTAGAGAGATAAAATGAAGGATAATTCTTGCCAACAGGTGTTACTTTGGCCTCAGTAGGCAATTGAGAAGCCGAGCCCTCTCTCGACGAACAAAAGTCACGCTCTATAAGTCACTAATCATGCCCGTCCTGTTATATGCAGCACAAACCTCGACGTTGAGCAGCTCTGATGAAAAGATTTTCGGAGCGTTCGAGAGAAAGATCCTTCGTAAAATCTACGAACCAATCGAGCGGCTTCGCTGGCTAGGTCATGTTGAGCGGATGGAAGACGACGCTCCAGCCAAATATTCCAAGAAAATATTCGATTCGGTACCCAGCGGCGGACAACGCAGAAGAGGACGACCGCATCTCCGTTGGAGGGACCAAGTGGAGGACAACCTGACGAAACTTGGAGCTTCCCACTGGCGCCAGCAAGCGCAAAACAGAAATGGCTGGCGCAATTTCTTACAACAGGTGGAAACCGACTTACGGTTGTAGGCGTCATCTAAGTAAGTAAGCATAGTTGCCAGGTACATGGCAGAATTATAAGGCAGGGCCGACTCGGTGAAGAATGAAGTAGACGGCAGAGGAAATGCCGGCTAGTTGTCAAAATCAGCTGTTCATCTCGAGCTTCTTTGTGTTCGCGTTTCGCAGTTGATTTTAGGTTAGAATTGCTTCAAGCTTTCTTGGAATTTTAAGACTTCTTCCACATTTTATAGTTTTTACTACATTGTTTTTTTAACATTTTCACTAAAATTATCACAACTTTAACAAACACACGCGACAGCACAGTTTACAACAGGGAAACATTATATATTTACTTCGTTTGAAATTTCTACGAAATTCGTCGTTTTGACAACTAGCCGGCATTCTTCTCTTGCACCATTCGTTGACGCGTGAGGGCACTAAGCGACTCGGCCCTATCTTATCAGTCTTGCCAGTCTAGCCTTTTTGAGGCTAGATCTAGGTAGCCTTTATTTTTGTCGTCTAGCCTCGAAATTTAGCCTCTAGCCTTTTTTTAGTCTTTTTTTTTATCTAGCCTTTTCAAGCTTTTCTTAATTTTGTGGAATTTTTTGATTATGTGAAATATTTAACAAAAAAAAAAATTTATAGACATATTGCTTAAAAACACTAACGAACACTTGTTAACCCTGTGCAACCCTGTGCTCTTAAAAGAACATATTTGGCGGCACTTTATTAATGAAGCATCAATTCAGCTTGTGAAATTCTAGTTGTTAACAAGTAAAATGGAAAGGAAAAACCATTAAATAAAAATAAAAAAATCTTTGCCATTTTTATTTCCATTTACTAGATATCTTAATAATGTTCCTTAGGTCGTATAAGAATCTGAACACAATCCTTGCTTAGAAACTAATGCTATCAGCAATGCGATATGCAATTCTAAATATGAAACCGTGGAGGAGCCGTATGTAAGCAAAAAAATTAGGTTTGGTCAGAATTTTTTAAAAAATTGCAAAAATTCCAGACAATATAAGCAGAAAATACAAAGCACCTGGTTGACCGATAAATGCTTTCAAAAGTGGATAGCAGTTAAGGACGACTGCATCACCAGTAAAAACTGCTACTGTATATTACAACCGGCTTAATTTCCCAGGCAAAAGGGCTAAACATATTCAGGCAATGGCTCCTTTCAATACCGGAATGCAGTCCTCTCTCTTTCCAGCCAGTAAAAGCAAAGTCCGTTTCGTATGTATATTCACAGACACATTTATAATAAAAATATATTGTAAGCAGTTCTAGCTTTTTTTAGCCTTTTTTGTTGAGCCGTCTAGCCGTTTCTAGCCATTTTGTAAAGCCCATCTAGCTTTTTTCCCCAAAAATTTCTGGCAAGACTATACCAAGGTTGATTTATAAGGTTGTCGCAGGGCTGATCGCACTCTCTTCTCAGTACCCATAATTGTCAAAATCAGCCAATTTTGCGAATGACTACGAAAGAAAAACGGATGATAAAAGAAAGCACTTGCAGATTTTCTATGAGCTGTCAACTTCGATTTGACAATTATGGGTACTCGCTCTCTCCCTTGCGACAACCTTATAAATCAACCTTGGACTATACCTTATAATTCTGCCATGGCCAGATGTAGCAACGCACACCGGGTATTGCTAGTTATTGATAAAACGCAAAAGCTTGATTGCAAAAGCTTGAACAATAATACGACGAATTTTACATTTATCTGGCAGTATTTTTCATTGCAACTACAATTTACTCTTTAGCCGAAGAGAATACTCTTTCAAGATACTTTACTCACCATTCCATTCAAACCCATCCACTCACACAGTCTCTGCTGCCTTTTTTTATTTCACTTCCGTTTTTCGGTATTTCATGTTTTTGTCGCTCATTTCGCATGCTCTGCTGCGCATTTGTTTTTCTGTTACTAGAAATTTGCTGTATTTGTTGTGCTCTCTTGTTTCGTTTAACGTTGGGCATTCTTTCTTGACACCATATCTCTCTCTCTCTCTTTCTCTCAGCGCTTTTGCTCACTTGTTATATGTTGATTGGTGTTGTTCGTTTTTATAGTTTTATTTCGTGCCATTGCATCTGTGAGTGTCTTTTGTGCGCTTTCGTAATGTTTTTGACCTTTTGATGTTTAGCTTTGTTGTTTTGTTCGTAGAACTTGAGTTTTAATGGCTGTTGAGTGAGAGGAGAAGCAAGCATGTTTAACTGCCTGTCTCGCTCTTAGGCATGCTTCTAAAAATACAGGGTGGCTAGCATTGCTTTGTTTCTGAATAAAGCATGTAGTGTAGAGCTGCCAAATATGTCTACTGTATTTTGAGCATATTTTCACATTGGTAATTGATCAGCAAGAATGATGGAAGAATAGATTTTGCACATCGTTAAATTAATTTTCAACGATCTGCGCATTTTCGTCATGATAGTCTTACAATATGAGCTTACGATAAGGCCTATAAGCAGTGGCATAAAATTGTGAATATAATGGTGTTAAAATTGTATTATTAAGTAATATAGCTTTTTACAACACTGTTACTTACTATTGCTCTCATATACTCTCTATTATGTATATATAACACATTTCGTGGGCAAACAAGTAACGGCCTTATTTTAATGACTAAATAAAATCACTTGCTTTAATAATCACCATATAACTGGTCTTCGTTTGCTGATCTTCTTTTCTAAGAAAGTTTAACAGGTTATGGGCCCAGTTACCCATAAAGACACGCGTTTTTTTTTCTGATTTTTTCATCATAGTTTTTGCGAGAAATATAATCTTATTTCGGAATCGTGATAGACACTAAATTTTTTGAATTAATTAATAGTCGAATTCTATAGTACGAATTGTTCTTAACATGGATAGTGATTCGATGAAAATTGAAAAATTGCAATGCGCAGATCAGTGGAATATATGGAAATTCCAAGTCAAAATTCTTTTAAATGCTAGCGATTTATTTGAAGTTGCAACTGGAGATGAGCTTTTGCCAGTTGCTGATGCAAGTGGAAATAATGCTGCTCGGATTAAGGATTGGCACACCAAAGACCGCAAGGCGCAAAAGGTCATAGCAACGAGTGTGGGACAGCAACCATTAATTCATATAATGCATTGTTCAACATCGTCAGAAATGTGGGCCAAGCTTTGTTCAATCTATGAACAAAAATCCAGCGCAAGTATACATTTATTACAACAACGTTTCTACGGTTTCCAGAAGAACAATGATGATGACATTGCAACGCACATGAGCAAGCTGGAGAGCCTGGTGCAACAATTAAGAGATGTTGGAGAAACCATCTCTCCCTCTATGCTTATTGCCAAGATTTTAATGACTTTGCCCAATCGTTTTTCTCATTTTTTTAGTGCATGGGAGTCTACTGATATGAAAAGCCAAACAATCGAAAATCTCAGGTCACGGCTGATAATGGAAGAAACGAGGTTAAATGCATTTGATTCAGCAAGCTCACCATCGATTTCAACACCAATTCAAAATGAAGAAGCCAGTGCACTCGTCGCCAGAAAAACTTATGGAGTGAAGTTAAACAGAAACCAAAATCAAAATAAAAAAAGGAGACCAGGTAAATGCTTTGCATGTAATCAATTTGGGCATTGGAAAGCAAATTGTCCAAATAAGAATAAAGAAGCTGGGCACTTGCATTTCGCTACTGACAATAATTTAAATTACGGAGAAGCACTTGTTTGTGCTAGTAAACATTTTAGTGACGTTGTTTGTGCCGATGATTGGGTTCTGGATTCGGGTGCCAGTGAGCACATGACTTTCCACAGAGAGTGGTTTAGTGAATTTGTCAAGCTTGAAAATCCAGTTCCCATAACAATAGGTGATGGTAGTACCATTAACGCGTTTGGCAAGGGTGTCATTCATATATTAGCTTTCAATGACAAAAAATGGATTCAAAAGAGGCTAGTCAATGTTTTTTATGTTCCCGATGTCAAAATTAATCTATTTTCTTCTGGTAGTGCCCTTGACAAAAATTATCGCTTGACATCTACGTCTGAAAAATGTAAAATAGTTGATAGTCATGGCATGGTAGCAGCTGTTGGTATTCGTTGTCATCGCCTGTATAAAATGTTGTTTAAAGTTTGCAAGCCAACCGAAACTGCATGCTACTCTTCCAATGCAGATACACTTCGAACATGGCATGAGCGACTGGGACACATGAGTGTGTGTCAAGTCAGAAATGTTCTGAGATCAAACAATATAGAATTCATTGACGATAGTTCTAATTTCTTTTGTGATGCATGCGCTTATGGGAAGATGCATAGATCTCCATTTGAGAATAGCGTTTCAAGAGCTAAGTCCGCATCTGCGTTAGTACATACCGACCTCTGCGGACCGATGCAGGTACCTTCGATAAGTGGTTCAAGATATTTCATACTTTTAAAGATGATTTTTCCAACTTTAGATTAGTCTACTTTATGAAAGAAAAATCTGAGACTTGCGCAATGATTGAAAAGTATATTTATTTTGTAAAATCGAGTTTAAATCGTAATATAAGTATTCTCAGATCTGATAATGGTCTTGAGTACAAAAATAAGGAAGTAGAAAGTCTCCTAAAAGAAAACGGAGTTTGTCATCAAACCACCGTTCCGCATACTCCGCAACAAAATGGTAGAGCAGAAAGGGACATGCGATTTATTGTTGAAATAGCTAGAACTATGCTTCATGCTAAAAATTTACATCTGAACCTCTGGGCAGAGGCTGTCAACACGGCTGTGTTTATTATAAATCGATTCGGACCAAGCCCAACTAAATGCTTAACACCTTTTGAGTTATACTATGAAAGGAAACCAGATTTAACGTGTCTTAGAACTTTTGGTTGCGAAGTGTTTATCCACATTCCCAAAGAAAAAAGACAAAAACTCGATGGAAAGTCAAAGCCGGGCATATTTGTAGGATATGCTGAGAATGTAAAAGGGTTTCGTGTGTTGTTACAAGGAACGAAGAAAATTGAGGTATCGAGGGATATATTGTTTAAAGAATATTCAGTTGTTCATATTGATACAAACGTGCCTTCCTTCGTTGAACCAAAACAAGATAAAACGTCAAAAGTTAATGATTCATCTGATGAAGAGCTAATGAATAATAATCTTGAATCAAACGTTACAAGTTGTTCAGAGCGAGCAGATGAAGATTTTCTCTCTCCGACACATTATAGAAAGAAACTTCGGAGCCATTCTCAAAATAGCCCAAGAACCAATTCAGGCATGTTCGCCACTGCACTTGAAGGCTATGCTTTCATTTGTTGTAGTTTTGAGCCAGCAACATATGAAGAAGCACTTCGATCGGAGGATGCTGATAGCTGGAAAAAGGTAATGGATGATGAAATGGAAGCCCATTATCAAAATAATACATGGGAGCTTGTTGATCCACCACTGAAGCGTAAAATAATTAAAAATAAATGGGTTTATAAAGCAAAATTGTCTTATGACAATAAAATCGATCGGTACAAAGCTCGTCTGGTGGCTAAGGGCTTTAATCAGCAAGAAGGTGTCGATTATACTGAAACTTTTAGCCCTGTTGCAAAATTTACCTCGATACGTACTATTTTTGCTATTGCAGCAAGTAAAGGCATGTCACTTTATCAGTTTGACGTAAAAACTGCCTTTTTAAACGGCGATCTCAAGGAAGAAATATTTATGGATCAACCGCAAGGATACAACGACGGATCTGGACGAGTTTGTAAATTAGCAAAAAGCTTATATGGCTTAAAACAAGCATCCAGATGCTGGAACGCCACATTTACAAAGCTGTTGACTGACTTTGGTTTTAAAATTTCCAAAGCGGATTCTTGTGTTTTTGTTCTAACGCGCAATGATATCAAAATTATACTTGCTCTTTACATAGATGATGGTTTGATTGCTGTAAAAAATGATTCTGATGTAGATGATATTGTCAATTACTTAAAACGATTTTTTGAAGTAAAACTATCGAAAGCTTACTACTATCTTGGACTGCAAATTAAAAAAATACATGATGGTTCTTACTTCATTTCTCAATCCAATTACATAGATCGTGTATTGAGAAAATTCAAAATGATGGATTCAAACCCTGTTTCAACACCCAGCGATCTTGCAGGCAGATCAATAGAATTGGCAGAACATGAATCTTTGGTCACAAGCTATCCTTTTCGTGAAGCGGTTGGAAGCCTTATATACTTATCTATTGCGACCAGGCCCGACATTTCCTATGCAGTGGGAGTAGTGAGCCGTTTTCTGGATAAGCCTGCGGCATGCCATATTAAGGCTGTCAAGCGTATTTTTAAATATTTAAAATATTCTAATGAATTGGGAATATTTTTTAAATCAAACAAAAATTTATCTTTTTGTATTTATAGTGATGCGGACTTTGCTGGAGATGTGTCAACAAGGCGTTCAACAAGTGGTCATATTTGTCTTCTTGGGGGAAGTCCTACCTCCTGGTCATCAAAAAAGCAAAAATGCACAGCACTCAGCACAACAGAAGCAGAGTATGTAGCTGCATCGGAAGCAGTCAAAGAATTGATGTGGCTTGATGCGCTCATACGTGATCTGCTTGGCACAGATTATCCAAAACCGACGCTGCACATTGATAATCAGAGTGCTCTGAAGCTAATAAAAAATCCCGAGTTCCATGCTAGGACCAAGCATATCGATGTTCGCGTACACTTCATTCGTGAAAAATATATCGAAGAAAGTTTTAATTTATGCTTTGTTCCATCTAAGGATCAACTAGCGGATGCCCTCACTAAACCACTACCTAAAGACAAATTTAATCTATTTTGTAAAAATATAAACATTTTAAAACTTGTTTCACCATAATTAGATTTGAACTTAATAATAAGTGGGAGTGTTAAAATTGTATTATTAAGTAATATAGCTTTTTACAACACTGTTACTTACTATTGCTCTCATATACTCTCTATTATGTATATATAACACATTTATATATACATGGGCAAACAAGTAACGGCCTTATTTTAATGACTAAATAAAATCACTTGCTTTAATAATCTCCATATAACTGGTCTTCGTTTGCTGATCTTCTTTTCTAAGAAAGTTTAACAAATGGATTAAACAAGTTTTTTCTCCGGCTTATATTAAAAAATTAACAAAGAATTATGTGCTGCGCATTCAAGTTTCGTGCTGGTTGCTATTAAATGAAAAATTGGAAACGTAAAAAACTTATTTCAAACGCCTTACATCTAGTCACTGGAGAACAATTTTTTTACAGCACATTCCATTTTCAAAATATTTGAAATTAAGTTCTCTTTACAAGAAATTAAAAAAAAACAGATTCAAAAATCTAACTTCCATTGGAAAATTTCAAGATTTAAGAAACAAACTTCGTCTAGCCTGACGTCACACAGTGCAATAAGTGCTATGGGATGAGGGACAAAAATAGATGGAAGCATCGTAGGTATATGAAATTTAACATGTGTCATTAATTCATAAATATATAACGCCACACAAGATTGACACGAATCATAAATCAAGATTTGCTACGCCCTTCGCCCACCTCCCATACAAAATGAAGATTAATATTGCAATAAATCCAGTTATAGAAAGGATAAGAAAGGAAATCAACTTGTTTATTATCGACTCGTTGAACGCTACGCTCTCGCATAAATTCCTTAAAGACTTGTATTGGTAATTTGTTTGTGTAAAAAGAGCGCTCATCGTTGTGAGAACATAGTCACTGTTTTCATCCTTAGAGTCATGGTTGAATTATAAGGTTGTCGCAAGAGAGAAAGAGCGAAAGCCCGTAATTGTCAAATCGAAGTTGACAGCTCATAGAAAATCTGCAAACACTCTCTTTTTTCACCCGTTCTTCTTTCGTATTCATTCGCAAAATTGGCTGATTTTGACAATTATGGGTACTGTGAAGAGAGTGCGATCAGCCCTGCGACAACCTTATAATTAAACCATGCCTTGAGTTATGCAAATGATATGCTATTTATTTGAGCTGAAAAATAATTGAATTCATCAATGATAAGTATTTTGATTCTTATCATTTTGATATTTTCTATTAAGTGATATGAAACGCATACGTTATCCAAAAATTTTTCTTTATTTAATAGAAAAAACACATTTAAAGAAATTAACTGAAATGCATTTATTCATATAATAAAAATTGAACGTCATCAAAATTTATTTATTTAAATAACATAACAAAATGATACATATTTGCTTTCATCAATATTTGAAAATATTCCCATTTTTAATAATAAAACATTTAATAAAACGCGCGAACAAGTATATACACACAAATGGCCACAAAAATGCTTCACTAGAAACATATAAAACAAACTCCAATAGAAACGAATGATAAAAAATATATCGATATCAAAAGAAAACTCACTCAGTACTCACTGTACATAACTATCACTGAAAAGAGTTCATGATTTTCAAATAATCTGAGTGAGCGGAGAAAATAAAGCGAGCTCACATATCGGCTTATGCTCTTCAAAAGCGCATACAAAGCGTTAACAGCAACGAAAGAGAAATGCAAATAAACTATTTGCTCGCTATTCGGGTATTAACGAATGATCGCTCGTTTGTTTTCCATTCCCAATGGAAGAAACAAAACGAAATGTACTGCATTGGGTTATATTGCGGTGAATGCAGTATATTTTACTCCTCAATGATAAGGCGCTTGCCACACTTTATCCGCGTGTCGGTCAGATTTTGGAATTTTCGCCATCTTTATCTCTCTCTCATTGTTTTGTCCACTTTATGACCCCTTTTACATTGGCCAAGACTTGAAAGCAATGAAAGTGAGAACAAAAGGGAACACAAAAAAATTTACGGTACAGAGACATTGGTACCGTCAATTTTTCTCCCTTTCGTCGCTTCCGATTTGGGGCGAATTGCCAACAATCTCAAAGACTTGAATGTAAGTCTTGCCCAATGTAAAAAGGGTCTTTGCCACACATAGTTTTCTGTGCGATTATAGCGATAGCAAAATTTACTACGTTTTTGCTACCATTTCGTGCAGGCAATGTTCCTTTATGCAATCGATTCAATAAAACGGCTACTCTCTATAGGTAATTTATATGTGATTTTATTTGGACTTAAAATTAATGGTTAAGGTGATAAAAATCGTGAAAGTTTGCAAAGTTTATCTCTATTCGTATACGAAAATATCCGTATTTTTTATACAGAAGAGTAGTGATTGCTTAAAAGCAATATTAACTGCAAAATTCTATCCCATACTAAATTTTTCCGCGATTTTTTAAAAATTTTTCTTGAATAGACTATTATAAAGTGATTAGAAATGTACATATTTTGTCATAATTCAACTTTATCATGGTTAAATTTGTGGTATTTTTCACAATAATTTTTCTCGTAAATTTCAAAATGTTGAAATTTTGTGGAATTAGCTTGTACACTCTTAAAAATTTGCACTGAATTTTCAAACATTCACTCTTTTTATCTGCTAAACCATTCGAAATCGACAAAATTGCACCAATCGGTTAAGGAAGCCCATATACATATAATAAAAATAAGACAAAAATAATTAAACGTGGGCCCTAAAGTAAAATTTTACCGCACTTTTTAACACACTATCAACATTGTTAACTCTAATTGTGTTAAGCCAAAAAAAATAAATGCTTAAAACGCATATGCAGATATGTACAAATTATATGTGATGCGCTTTTACACAATATATAAATTCAATAATAAACAACAAATATCAAATTATGATTCAAATAGTACATTTTCTACTACAGTGCAGTTTTGTTACTACTTAACGTAAAACATCAAGAAAAAGCAACCGTGGTCCAAATGTTTTCAACTTGTTCATTTTGGAAATGTTCGGTTGAAAGAGAAGCTCTCTTAAATTCCAGTTGTTGTAAACAAAATAATGTCACTTTACCAAATGTCAACGAGAGATGCTGATATTTGGCAGCCTTGTCATAGACACATGTGGCAACCTATTAAAAAAATTATCGAATCGGACAGTTAAGTACGGTTCACTGTTTGAATGAACATTTCTTTTTGAACAAGGTGGTATGTTGTCATTTACCTGTACATTTTACATTTTATTCTTTTTTTTCAAATTTTTTTCGTTTTCTACTTTGTACATGTACTTTGTACCGTTTGGTTGTATATTTAACTTTTTACTTGTTTTTACTTTTTTCCACTTTCTGTTTGTACCATTTTTGACACTTTATGATCGCCAAAAGAATTGTCACTGTCACCTTGTTTGTTGCATTATGCAATTATATTCACACAAATGACGACCATAGATTGTCATTTGCTTGTTATTTAACTTTTTACTTATTTTTACTTTTTACTTATTTTTACTTTTTCATTTTCCACTTTATAGCATTTTTGACCATTTATGATCACCAAAAGAACCGTCACTACCACCTTGGTAGTTGCATCCTGCAATTATATTCACACAATCGGCGACCATAGATTGTCATTTGCTTGTATATTTAATTTTAGAATTTTTTTTACTTGTTTTTATTTTCGACTTTGTACGATTGTTGACAATCTATGAAAAATGTAAGCAAAAATTAGAAATTAAATATGCAAGCAAATGAAAAGCTATGGTCGCCGCTTGTAGGAATATAGCCAAGAACTCTAATTTTTATACAACTCTTTTTTTTTTATTACGTTGTAGTATAAGAGTACTGCTTTTCTCAAAAAAGTACTTTTTACCTACTAAAAACTAGCATATTCGTTATTTTGCCAGCTAGAAACACTGTCCTGAACAAAGATTGGAGGTGTTCATACGTCAGTGAAATGATTGAATCAATCAAAATTTGTTTTTGCTTTCCTATGTAAAAAAAATGAACTTTATCTCAGAGAGAAAACGAGCTCCAAAATCTTCCTCGTCAGTCAAAATTTTGATTGAGCTCCAGACCTGCATGAATCAGTCAAAGGGTTGCATTATTTTACTTGTCTGCTTTTCAGTAGGCAATTGTATCGAGAAAAGTAGTTAACTGGAAACAAAGGTAGTTTTTTGAAGAGAAAAAGAGGTGTAGTTTCTTCAGTTCCTGCCATAGTTTCATTAATTCTATTGTTTTTTTTTATGACTTGCATCCGATGGTCATTTAAATAGGTACAATATCCGCTGTATTGATATCCTAATGTGATCAATTTTAATCCTAAAAGATCAACTATATTTCCGCTATTGTTTTCTATTTTCTAAAACTATTATGCACACAAAACAACTTAAAAAAAATAAACACCCAACTAAAGTGATGCACACACACAGCACAATATGAATTCATAAAA
Source organism: Coremacera marginata (assembly GCA_914767935.1). NCBI lineage: Eukaryota > Metazoa > Arthropoda > Insecta > Diptera > Sciomyzidae > Coremacera > Coremacera marginata. The sequence goes on from OU612043.1 coordinate 39,863,738, forward strand.
TAGTAGGTAGGAGAAAAGTAACAAATACCTGCGTTGGACCTCCAATCAAAAAATCGTGTGTGCGCAAGCGTCAATCAAAATTTTCAGAGACAGTTAAAGAGAGTAAAAAATCGCGATATAATTCAATCATTTGACTGATGTGTGAACACCTACATTGCTGTCATGTGCAGCGTTCAAAAATGAACAAATTTTGAGCGCCACTGACGCAGTTCATTCTGTTCAGGCTATAGATCAGTGCGCTCCGCAAAAAAAAAAGAAAGAAAAAAAAAATCGATTTTGTTATGGTTGAATTTCGACCACAGGCGATACTAGTTATTATTACTCATTAATATTTTATTGTATATGCACCTAATTTTGTGTTCAAGCACATTTTTATACATTTTATACATTTGTCGTTCGAGCTATATTTTTCAAATACGTAGTTATTAATTGAAAAAATTTGAGAATTTAGAAAATTACACGAAAATATGCAATTTATAAATAAAGCACACTTACTTTTTTTTTGTTCACATTGAATATTGGAATATTGGTATATTTTAAATTTTATCTCTTTAATTTTCCTTTGTGTCACCCTACCGATGATTGGTTTTTCACAAAAAGGTGAATTTGTATCTGTTATGCGGTTGTTGTCTTGACTTTTTGCTGAGAACAGCGGTGTCTACAGCGTAAAAATTGAGCAACAATTGGTTTGTGGCTTGGCTAAGGCATTAAAGCAAAGCGCTCAAATGTATGCAACACCGGATGCTTGTCGGCAAAACAGTTCAGCGAAGCTCTATAAAATTTTTAGGAGTAGCTTTTTAAAATGCATTTTATTGCTTTGCATCGTATGTATTAAAGCAGATGTTTAATTAAATAGTCCTAAATGTAGAATATATATAAAAATCATTACATATAACAAAGAACATTTTTTACATCAGAGTGGCCATCAAAGCCAGCAGTCAGCTGACCATCGAAACCTTTCCATATTGAAGGAAATCGATGCTGATAAAAAAAAAAAATATCGACTCAACAAATATTGGAGATGTTATAAAAAAGTTTGGGGCGAAATAAGAAATCTTAAATAGGCATCAATAAAAAGGGACTAAAAACAAAATAAAAACTTTTTTTCACACCCCCAACTAAGAGGGGGTGACACAATTCTAGTCAATAATACCGATGATGTTTTTTTTATTTCCACCCGTCATCAATGTCCAACACATAGGGGAATATTTTTTTTCGACTTACCGCAGGCAGACACTTGATGTTGACGACATCCGTCAAAAGGCTGAACCGAGACGAACCAACCGTACTGAAATTGATGCGCTGAAAAGGAAAAACGATGAAAACGATGAAAATAGAAATACAAACACACGAAATATATCCGATACATTTCCTTGGCAAGGAAATAGCTTAACTCATGGCGGAAATGGCAGCTCACGAGCAGGTCCGGGAATACGAAAAGCCGCAGCGTGGGTGTTGGTAGTGGGAGGTAGGAGTTGCAGGGTTAAAACTGAATTTTTTTTTTTTATAAATCAAAGTATGTGTGTGTAAGTGAGTGTGTGTGTGTGTGTCTGTTCTTTGGAGCTCTGGGAACCTTAAAGAATTTTCCAATTTATTTTATATTTATTTAAATCAATGTCGATGCTTTGACATTTGGTGATATTTTTTGCGACTATCTAAAATCAGAGTTGCAAGCATTTTTCCAAAAATCTCACATTTTATTGTGATGTCTTGATGTGGTTGTTGATATTGTTGTTGTTGTTGTTGTGTGTGTGTGTGTGTGTGTGTGTATTGAATTATTAGCAAGTTATTTTTTTTTTCTTTTTGTTTTAGCTCGAAATGTTTAACCAACTGGAACCACAATCAACGATAAACAACGCAATGTAAAGCCTGTTGGAGATAAGTAAATTTTTACTTCCGGTTGCTTAGTTGCGACTAACCTTAGCCGGAAACGATGTAGGAACGACCAGTGAGTGAGTGGCTAAGAGCGAGCGAGTGAGATATATATTAGACTGGAATTTTCTGAAATGTCCTGCGACTAATAAATATAATGTTTGCACATTATCAGCTGTATGGCGCGAGAGACAAGCGAACGGACAGACAGATAAAAATAAACAAACAGACAGAGTGAGAGTGAGAGTGAGAGTGAGGGGGCACGTAGTGTGTACGATAGAGATGGCATCGGCGTTGAAGAATTGAAAACAAACAATGCGGAAAATTAGAATTTTCCACAAGAATGAATGCAGCAACACAAAAAAAAAAAACATAACACCAAAAACAACAAAAATATATGTGAAACAAAAGAGCCGACGCATTTGTATGGGTGATTCTTTCTGTATGATTGTTTGTCTGTGTATGTTTGTGTGTGTGTGTGTGTGTGTGTGTGTGTGCATGGAATGTGGGTTAAAACAGCGACTTTGTTAAAGTTTAGTGCTGCATTTTTGTTTCGTTAGCTTTTCTTACCAAGCATGAAAGTTTGTTAGTTTTTATCTACTTGTAGAAATAATAAAGTTTGCAAATTGTTCAAGCTTGAATGCGGGCTTCTTGTCTGGAACTTGCTCTTGCATGGCGCTTAGCTAAGGAGCACTGATAAAAGTTTTTTTTTTTTTTTCTTGCAATTGATTTGAACTAGATGACTCAATATTTGGTTTTAAAAAATTTTATTTAACTATTTGTTTTATTTTGATATTCATATTTTTTTTTTCTAAGCATGCATAAAATGCACAATAAATCAATAGTGTCCAGCTAGTGGCTCGATTGGCTCTCTTGAAATTCTAAGTTCAGGTTATGTGGAAATTAAAATTTAATTGTTCAATGCCTCAAAATAAAAGTTTAAATACGGGTAACCTGTCTTATCAATAGTGCCCAGCTAGTGGCTCAATTGGCTCAGTTCAAATTCTAAGTTCAATTTATGTGGAAATTGAAATAAAACTTATTTTCACTTGAAAACAAAAGTTTAAATATGGGCTTCATGGCATATCAAAACTAACCAGCTGGTGACTCAATTGATTCAGTTCAAATGCTTAGTTCAATTTGTGTGAAAATTGAAATAAAATTGACTGTCACTTAAAGATCAAAGTTTGAATATGTACTATGTGCCACATAAAAAGTTTCAAGCTTGTGGCTCAATTGGCATAATTTAAATTTTGAGCTCAATATATGTGGAAATGGAAATTCCATTGATTGTTGATTAAAAATCAAAGTTTAATTACGGACTTCATGCCATACCTATAGTGCCTAGCAAGCGGCTCAATTGGCGGCTCAAACTAAATTCAAAGCTAAGTTTCTGTAAAAATTGAATTCATTGTCACTTGAAAATCAAAGTTTGAATGTGGTGCCTATATCAATAGTGCAAAAGTTGGAAGTCTTAGCTTAATTTGTGTGGAGATTGACTGATTGCCAATTGACAATCATAGTTAGAATATGGACTTCATGCCATAAAACAAATGCCCAGCTGGTGGCTTAATCCGTTCAACTGAAATTCAAAACTAAATTTCTGTTAAATTTGAAATTGATTCTGAACTAAAAATTAAAACGTGAACATGTAATTCTTGCTATTTCAAGAGTAATCAGCTTGTGGCTCAATTGGCTCAAACTAAACTCAAAGCTAAATTTGTTTGGAACTTGAAACTAAATCCATTGCCACTTGAAAATCAAAGAATGAATATGGGCTACATGCCATATCAATAGGGCCTAGCTAGTGACTCAATTGAAAAAAAACGAAATGGCCATTTCAGCCCTTCAAAGGACTTTGACCGAGCTTCTTATGATCAGTTGTGTTGTGTGTGTTGTGAAATGTTTCAACATTAATGATCAAGAATTGGACCTACCAGCTTTATGCCGACTCCGAACGGCGAATGTTCTCAAGAAGCTTTTCATGGCTGTTTTTACTCTCTGAGGTTTGCCATTGTCTGCAAAGAGGTGACGGCCGAACAGAAAAATTAATTCAATTGAAAAAACTTTCTGTGTCAGGTAGGAATCGAACCAGGGTTCTCTGGCGTATGGGTCACACACTCTATCCACTACGCCACGGCCGCAACATACTCAATTGGCTTAACTGAAATTCAAAGTTCAATTTGTGTGGAAATTGTAACTCAATAAACTGTTGATTAAAAATCAAAGTTTGACTATGGGCTTAATGTTTTACCAATAGTGTCCAGGAAGTGGCTCAATTGGCTCAAATTAAATTCAAAGCTAAATTTGCATGAAAATTGAAATAGAATTAATTTCCAATTAAAAATCAAAGTTTTAATATGAGCTTCATATGAGTTTTATATCAATAGTGCCCAGCTACAAGCTGAATTGGTTCAATTGAGTTCTATGTGCAATTCGTCTTGAGATTGAAAATAATTGTATAAATATGGACTTCCTGCTATAACGATAGTGTCCAGCTATTGACTCAAGTGAAATTCAAGGTTCAATTTGTGTACAAATTGAAATTAAGTTCATTGTCAAATGAAAATCAAAGTTTGAATGAAGGCTTCCTGTCATAAAAATAATGCTCAGCTAATTGTTTCATTATCTCAGTTCAGATTCAATACTTAGTTTTTGTATAATTATAAATTGATTGTGGACTAAAAATCAAAGCTTCGTGCTTCTTGCTAAATCAATAGTCACCAGCTTGTGGCTCAATTGGCTCAGTAGAAATTCTAAGCTCAATTTGTGTGGCAATGGATATTTGAATTGATTGTTGATTAAAAATCAAAGTTTTTTTTATTACAGGCTTCATGTCATACCTACAGTGCCCAGCAATTGGCTCAATTGGCTCAAACTAAATTCAAAGCTAAATTTGTGTGTTAATAAAAATTGACTTTATTGTCACTAGAAAATCAAAGTGTGAATATAAACTATATCAGCAGTGCACAGCTAGTGACTCATTTCACGCAATAGAAATTAAAATCTCAATGTATGTGGAGAGTAAAACGAAATTCACAAAATCAAAATTTGAAATTGGGCTTCGTGCCATGATAGAGTCTAGGCTTAATGCCTTATTTTGTAAAATGCATACAGTTATCTCTCTTAAATAAATAATAAATAAATAAATTTCAAGAGAAAACTTCAGTGAAATTTGAGGGAAAGAAAGAATGTATAAAAACGGAATTGCCAGACAAAAAAAAAACCAAACTGAAGTGATTGCGTGTGTTTTACATAATAAGGTCATTAATTGGCTCAATTGAAATTCTCAGTCTCAGAAGACTTTTATAGTTTAACTTTGTTTAATAAAAGTAAAAAATGAGGAATAACATTTATTTCTAAAAGTAAAAGTTTTAACTTATATTTTTATATATAGAAATTAAAAATGACTTTTATAATTAAATGAAAAAGTTAAGAGTCAGACTAAACTTAAAAAAAATAATTTTTTAAGAGTTATTTCCAAGCCCTGGTGGAAATTGAATTGATTTTTGACTTAAACTCAAAGTTTGAATATGTGCTATCCGCTGTATCAATAGTAATCAGCTTGTGGCTTAATTGAAATTTTGAGCTCAATTTGTGATTGCTGTTAAAAACCAAAGTTTGACCATGGGCTACATTCCATACCAATTGTACCCAGCAGAAAGTGGCTCAATTGGCTCAAACTTAATTTAAAGCTAAGCTTGTGTGAAAACTTAAATTGAGTTCATTGCCACTTGAAGGTCAAAGTTTGTATATTGGCTTTATGCCATTTCAATAGTGCCCAGCTAGTGGCTGGCTCAATTGATTCAGTTTGAAATTTCAATAGATATTTGTATAAAAATTAAAATTGAATAAATTCTCGATTAAAAATCATAATTTGATTATGGGCTTCATGCTATACCAATAGTGCTCAAATTAGTGGTTACTCAATTGGCTCCAGTTAAAATTCAAAGCTAATTTTGTGTAAAAATTTAAATTGAAAAATTACTTAAAGTCACTCTAATCATTGAAAGTCACTTAAAAAAAATCATAGTTTAAATATCGGTTGCATGTCATATCAATAGCGTGCTGATAGTGGCTCAATTGGCTCAACTGAAATTATGTGAAACCGAAGTTGTGTGAAAATGGAAATTAAATTGTTTGTCAATTGAAAATCAAAGTTTGTATATCGACTAGCATATCAATAGTGCACAGCTAGTGACTCAATTGGCACTCAATTGAAATTCATAGTTAAAATGTGGGCCAACAGATGCAAGATGAAATAAATTTAGATATATTTTTTCATGTGGCTCAACTGGCTCAATTGGGTCAGTCAAGTAAACTAGTGTATAGACATTTAAACGCCAGATACAGACATTTTTTTTATAACTACGCATAGTACCTACAATGCTTAGCTTTTGTGACTCAATTGGCTCATAGTTGCATAGTTTATTTGCATGTTTATAGCATATGTGTGGATTCTTGCATGAAACTTACTCTTGCATGGAACTTAACTAGCAAGAGTAGATACACATTTTTTAGTATTGGTTTAAGAAAAAATACCCATTTTCATTTTTCAAATATCAAATTTTTATAAGACTTACAGTAAAAAATCTATGTATCCTCAATTGTAAAAAATTCCTTTTTACTACAGGCTTATAGCAGATGACCCATTTTTTATTAAAATAGTTTTTACTTTTTTTTTTAGTGTTGATGTAATGTTATGATTGCTGTATTTTAATTTGAGCTTAATATAATTGAACTAGTATTAAAGCCCGTCCTACGACGGCTTGGAAGCATTAACCCTCAAACTGTAATTATTTTTTGCCATTATTACAGTGCTTTTACAACACATACTGTTCTGAAAAAAGGGTAGGCCTAAAAGTATGCACATACATAAAAGACAAGCATGCTTTCAGGCTGAATATTTTTCAGGACAGTATATGTTGAAAAAGCACTGTAATACTAAGAAAAACAATAGCTACAGTTTGAGCGATATTAGGTGCGGACCAGCATGCTTGTCTTTTATGTATAAAAGATATCTCCACTTTAGACATACTTTTACAGTAAATAATTTGTGTCCAGCTAGTGGCAAAATTGTTATGAACTCTCTTGCTCTCGCTTGGAGCTAAGCTTTAAGACATGATTATGCCAGTAGTGACTCAATTGGCTCAACTGAAATGCAAAGCTTAATCTCTGTGACTCAACTGTTTGAATTGTCGCTGATGTAAGCCATAATTTAAGTGTTTTTATTATTATAAGTTTAACATTTCTAAACTATAACGCATAAGATAATGAAAACTTTAGGTAATGGCTCAATTGGATAAAGTGGCTCAATTGAAAAAAAAATTCGAAAATTTTTAATGTTCACTAAATTAGCCCACGCGCTTAGGCAACATGAAGAAACAGGTGCAAATAATAAAAAAATTATTACTCAATACCTGAAAATTTTTGCAAATATTATTCATTCAGAAACTCCATCAAGATGCGAAATGAGTCGAATACATATATTCTATCTCTGCTCCATTTATTTCAAACATAAGCAGCATTTTGCTGTTTTTTGTTGTAAATTTCTTATAAAAAACCAACTAAGACTCATTTTTTAATTTTTGGCGCACGGTTGCAATGAATCAAAACTACCACGACTTGGAACAAACAACTGTAAACATGACAGAAATACTTTTACAGTAAATTATTTTGATGCCACCAACTTAAGGCCAATGCTTAATGGTTTTTCCTGTTGCTAAACAAACATTTTTGTAATCTTTTGCGTACATTTTCAATTAGTCTGTTTTTTTTTTTTTTTTTTTGGGTACTCCAACTACCTGATACCTTTACCGTACACTGCCGCAGGCACAACATACAACATATAACATTCAGGCTATACTACCACCATCTCATCCATTCATTTCTTCTTCAGGCCACTCGTGCAACGTTGCCTATTTTACCATAATTCGCCTCATAAATTCTACTTAAATTGCTCACTCTTCGCCATACTTCCGTTTCGACCGAGTGGTAGTCTATGTGTCTCTATTATCGCAACTTGTCGCACTTAATTTTGTTGTATTTTTTTTTTGGTTTATTTCTGCTGCATACTTTTCGGCATATGCCAACTAATTTGTAATATGTATGACTGAGCCTAGTAAAATGTTAAATATTTTGTATTTTATGCGACAGCTGCTAGCTGCTCCTGGCTAGATTGTCGGTCGACTTCTTAGTGGTAATTTTTTTTTTTTTTTTTTGGTTCTGTGGCTTCAACATTATTATCATTTCTGTGTGTTGCGGGCGCGCGCCTGCAGCAAATGTTGCTTGATTAAGTTACATTTACGCATACATTTTGGCGTCGAGAGGTAAAAACAGCTGAATGTTTTTTTATTTCGTTTTGCTTTTTTTACATAACTTTTTTTCTGTTATCATCAAATGCTAATTTGGTGGAAAAATTAATTTTGCTCATTTTGTGCTTTTTTAATGCTGATGCATAAATTGTGCTGAATTCTTTGATGGTATTTAAAAACGACTGAAATATTGGCCGAGCACAGCGAATTATTTTAAGCTGTTTTTAATGCCATTAGTTGTGACTAAAAGTATGCAAGATATAATTAAAAATATCACTTCATTGTTTGATAAATGCCTTGTCTACACTGAGCATTAAGTTTGTGCTTATAGTACACTGCTGATCTGCTGAGTTTTTATAAGGAAGTAACAATCAAGTTAACAGAAGAAATTATTTTCTTTTTTCATAGCTTTCTGCATTGAAAAGCAGGGGCGCCGGAAGGGGGGGGGACAGGGAGGACTTAATCACCCCCGAGTTAAAAAGAAAGAAATTTTAAAACAACAAAATTACATTTTTCACCTTTCAATTATTGTATTGAATTCCTCGGGAAATTTATACCGAAATTATTCACTTTTCATTTGAATTACGATTACAAGCGACGATGCAATTCGCATAACTAAATATGAATTGCATTGGTTAACCATTGATTTGCTGTTTAAATAACATTTTAAATAATAACAGTTTAAATAACATGTTAGCAAATGAATAGTTTTAATTATGTTTCTGTGATTGTAGTGTACAACCGAAGGTTAACACATTGCATTAAAATGTTATAAATATATCAAGCCTCATATAACATATATATATATCTCACACTAAATACAAAACAGTCACAACTCAAAATTTTCCAAAATAAACCACACCTTTTAGCCATAAATCAATTCACAATACACACCTCTAACTGCTGTTAAAATGTCTTTTTCATAACTTTATTCTTTAACTGGAAAAATGTTAATTGCGTTGCTTCTGCACTTTCAACCAAAGAGTTTTATTTTTAGTTGTGTCAGGGTGTCTGAGATCAACTAATATGTTTTGTTACACATAAAGAGTTTTATTTTGAGTTGTGACACTTTATTTGTAACAACTGAGAAATTTCAAAGTGTATTATTTTGTACTATGGTCCTATAGTTGAACAAAGTGAGTAAAACCGAGTGTTTTATTTTGATATGTGTCCTTTTTGTTGAAATAACTGTGATTAGCATTAGTTTAATCAAAAATGAAAGCAGACAAAACAAATAAAACTTTAATTGTACTGGAACTATTCCGTCACGTGATAAATTTTTTGTCCTTAAGACTATTTTGACCAAATGAAGTTTTTGATGTTTTCGCATATATTTGGACATGATTTTTTGATCTATAAAATGAAATTTTAATTCAGTTCTCAAGATAATTAGTTTACAAAATTTTAATTTTCATTGCTATATATTCATTTTTATTCAAATATTATTACAGCAGTGATTTGAACTCTTAACTTAAAGAGATAAAGATACCAACTTTCAGAGAGTATGCGTAAGAAAGAGCAACTTGAAGCCTTTTAAGCCTTGAAGTTGCATCAAGTAAGTACTAATCAAAAGTTTATTTTTAATTTACTGTTCAACCTCTGACGCAAAAAAAATATGCTAATTTTTTCTACTTACTAAGAATACTCTTTAAAATTTAAATCTATGCTCGGTATATTCCGAAAGACAACCGCTATTAGAAGTAAAGCAAAAGGTCATCAAAGATCTGGCAAATAAAAAACACATTCCTAAAAACTGCTTTGAGTCTTTCTACAAAAACTTAATTAATATTTAAATATTAAAAACTAAAAGTTTTGAAACGAATACATTATATTTTTTTAATGTACTGAGCAATTTTTGTAGTGTGCTAAAAATAGAATAGAAACATAGAATAGAAACATATTAAATAATGTTTATTGTGAATTTTATTATTTAATTGCTCGTTACTCAGTTGATGAATGGGTATTTTTAAAAATTCAAGCAATTTTTATTAGTTAAACAGGTCCAACTTGAATTTTAAACAAAAAATTTCAGTTAAAGGGTCATAAGTGCAAAACCCCTTTTATTTACACAATCATAAAATAAAACTATAAAAACTTTAGCAAAATTCTTTTCTTATAACAATAAAGCTTTATTTTCAATTAAAAAAAAAATTAAATTTTAAGTTTTTTGGTAATTTTCTTACTGTAATGCTTGAAAATTTGGAGCTGTTGAATATTCAGACGATTTTTATTTCCAAAATTATTTTTATTAGCGCAATCATATTATAACAATATAAAAACTTTAGCAAAACCTCTCTTCTTATAAAAATAAAGCTTTATTTTCCATTAAACAAAAAGTAAATTTTGTGTTTTTTGGTAATTTTCTTGCTTAAACTCTTGTAAAATAGCAGCTTTTGAAAATTTAAATGATTTTTATCAGGTATAGAGGCACAATTTAAGATAATATCTCGAATGATACAAAAAAATTTCAGCTGAAGGGTCATAAATCTAAATTATTCTTTATTTTCACAACTATGATATGAAGTTAAAAAAACTATACCAAAACATTCTTTAAAATGGGGTGTTTTTTATTGTGGAACCAAATTTGCTTAAAATATTACAATCATAATTCATGTTTTTTGAGTAGTGAAAAATTATAAAACAAGAAAAATTATGAACGAATAATTTTTTCGTTTTACATTGAATTAAAATCTTGTGTGTGTTTTAACATGCTTTAATTCAACTTATTTTTAATTATTGTTTTCATCGGCTTTTTAATTATGTTTTAAAAATTATTGTAGGCTTTGGCAGTTTAAAAATTAAACTCAATTTTTAATTTTAATTTTTGTTTTTATTTATCGATATTTGACTAAAATTGTTAGTCATCATCAGGACCTATGAAAAAATATACCATATGTAGAAAACATTTCTCACAAAAACTTAAAAATTATTTAAAACAATAAAAACAATGTAAAAAGCAATGACAATTAAACATTACAAATTTGTTTTTACCAGTAACACTTAACAAAAATGTACGTACTAGGTACTTGTTTGAAAGAGTTACTTTCTTCTACTAATTTAATGTTTAATGTCTTATTAAATGTTTATAAAAATGAGCACAGTTTTAAGTGTCCGTTTTATAGTTGAGTCTCTTTTGTATGGGTGTATTGATTATGTGGAGCATGGAGGTGTATCTTTGTTTGTTCTCTTGTTGTAGAATATTTGTTTCTTCAAATTCTAGAGAGTGGCCCCACTGTACGCAATGGGCCGCAAGTGCTGTTTTACTGTCATTCTTCTTGTTTATGTCTGATCTGTGCGCTGACTACTTGTTTTTAGCTTTGATTTTGTCGTTCCAACATTATACTTGTCCGCATACATTGGTCCCCCGTCATCTTTACATGTAATTTTATAGATCAGGTTTGATTTGTCCATATCGTAAATTTTTGATTTTGTGTTATTGTAGATATTTCTCACGATTTTGATGATGATTTTGGCTCAAGTTGAAAATTGTTTTTGTTGTATAGATCTGATTTTTTGAATTTTTTCGTAAAGCCCTCTACACATGTGACTCCTTTGTATTTAAATTGTTTTTTAGGTTAGTTGTTGTTATTTTTGTTTTCTTTGAGCAACTGGGTTATTGAAACTTTTGGAAAATCGTTATTAATTAGAATGTGTGCAATTTTACGTTTGGTGTTCGTGTGAAAAATGTTAATAAAATTTTGATTATTGTCTTTTTTGAGTGTTTTGAGTAGAAATTTATGAAGCGTCTTAATGTTGTGGGTTTCTGATACCAATCTGTTTAATTTTTATTCATTTTTTGTGTAGATATGGCAGTTGTCCATTGTTTTCTTCTTCTATCGTGAATTTGATATATCTGTGGCAACTGTTTAAACTTTCCAATGATGTTACCATCTTATCCTCTTTTATTATACAAAAAAAATCATCCACATATTTTGTTAACAGTCTAGGTTTCTGTTCGATGTTGTCCATAAAGATGTCTAGAATTTCCTCCATCACAATGTCTGCAATGATTGGAGATATTGGCGAACCCATGGGCATTCCTTTAAATGGATTGTATATTGTTTTTAGTTGAAATATCGATAAATAAAAACAAAAATTAAAATTAAAAATTGAGTTAAATTATTAAACGGCCAAAGCCTACAATAATTTCCAAAACAACTTATTTTTATATCAATCTTTTTGTAATATTTTATTGATATGTTTTTTTTCATCATAATGACATTTTTTATACGTATATAATAAAAAATGTTTTAATTATAAAAATTTTTTTATTTTGAAAAAATTTTCTGTTTCCCCAGTTGTACTGACCCCACAGTTATACTGCTCCCCAGATGAGATGAGCTTGCCCCGCCTATGTTGAAAGTGCCCAAAAGTATGCAAATTTTCCGATGACAAGAATATGTTCAGTGATTTTAAACTCTGTTAAGACAATTTTCTGTTACTAAGATAGTAAAATAATGTGCTTTGCTTTGATGCTGTGATTTATATGCAGAGAAAATTGTGATGTACTTGCAGAAGACCTCTGGGTACATCTGAGTTTCAGGAAGTTAAAAATATTTTTTTAGTTCAAAATTTGAACAAATTATTGTTCTATTAGGTTCATTGTTTCACAGATTGTTAAATCTTTTTATTCAACAGGATCAAGCCTTACATTAATATTAAGTTAACAGTTTTCATACGCTCTCGTAAGCCTAAATGTTAGGATCTTATCAAGCAAAGAAGAGCTACTTTACTTTACTAGCTGTTATTAGAGGTGGGTAATGACACAATTATTGGAGAGTTGACACACTAGCAGATGCGCAGCCTTGTGTGTCAGCACATTGTGTTGGCACCATGTGTCAGGCCATATTTAAAAAATCCCTTCAATAGCTTCGTTGAAAATATCGATAACATATAAAGTGCTTAATACCATCGCTACTCATTTTTGAGGTTAATTTTTTTGTTAGAAAATTCGGAAGGAAATGTAAGTATTATTAATGTTTTTCTTAACAAACATATATATATTTACAAATAACTTTACAGCAAGCACTATGACAACACAGCAAAAGAGCTCCGTATGGCTTCACTACTCGGAACCAAAAGAAAAAAAGGTTAAATGCTTGTTGTGTGGCCAGATATTGTCCGTGTCGAATAAATCGACGTTTTCTTTAATTCGGCATCTGAAGAAAAAACATCCAACCGAACAAATAAGGAGACAACCATCACCAGCTGCACACGATGGTCCAAGCATCAGCAACAATGACGAATTAACTGATAACAGAGAAGTCGTAACTAATCCTCCCGGAGTCCAGCGTACTACACCAGTGCAAGAAAGATCTTTACAATTCTTTGGTAATTTCCATTAGGCTTAAATTATGATCTCGTCTGCCCTTGCAAATAACGTCTGCCCTTGCAAAATGAGGAATAAAAATTAACATTTGGACGGTGCTAAGCCTTTTAAAAAATGGACTTTTTCATATCTTCTGGCTTTTGACATATTAATAATCAAGCGAGGGCACCATACTTCTTCAAAAAACAAAAGCAAGAGTGAAAGCGTTCGAAACCAGTAATAATAAATTGGCCCAGTTTCACAGAGAATATTTAAGGGGGTCCTTTTTTCGATTTTTTTTTTCATATTTCTATTGCTCAGATACTCAAAAACATTTTCCCAAAAGGATTTTTCAAAATTCGAAATAGTTTAGGAGATACAGGCATTTTTGTGTAGGTATGTTTTCGTCAAAATAACGCATCAGCAAAGTTGTTTATTTGCCTGCAGTCATTAGTCGAAAATTCTGTGGAATTCTTCCAAAATATGTATTGATATTACAAAATATACACACACAGTATGTATACATGCAGTATGTATACATGCATGTTTTGATTTAGGGGTTGAAATGATTTTGAGCCCAGGTGTTCACATGAAAGAAGCAAACGAACGAGATTCAGTTTATTTTCGAACGCTGAAAGCTACGCGTGCGCGATAACTGCTGTTGTAAAATAAAAGAGAAATCGTTTTGTGTTTTTTTTTTTTGCTATGGATAAAAAAAGCCACCCAAACGCGCCGCGTAAGTACGCGTATCGAACAAAAAAGAGGCATTTCCGTGGAAACCAGCACTCCCAAGTAGAGGACACCGACTTTGCCAGCACATCGGCCAAAAAATTGAAGAAAACGCAAGACAATGAAGTCATCATCGAAAACAACCTCCAGTTCTGTTTCTTGGAATTTTTTTCATTTTTCCAAACGCTTGCTGCTCTGGTTATCTGCGCCCAATGTAAACAAAAAATTCGATTTGGAAAAACATGTATGCGTGGAGTCGGCTTCAAAGTGAGTCTGCAGTGCCAATGTAAAGCTACACAGTATATTAATTCTTCGCCGGTGGTCGGTAAATCTTTTGTTGTAAATCGCCGGTTGATATTTGCCATGAGATTGCTTGGAATAGGGAGAGAAGGTATTAATATGTTCTGCGGATTAATGGACATATGCCAAGGATTGTGCCTTGATGCGTACTATGGCACCTTGAAAAACATGCATGTGTCTGCTAAAGCAGTTTACAAGCAGTGCCTGTTGAATGCGGTTAAAGAAGAGCAGGAACAGCAGAAAGAAAAAAATCCTGACTGTGACTCATCATTGCTGACCGTTTCAGGGGATGGCACCTGGAAAAAACGGGGATTCTCGTCTCTTTTTGGTGTCACTACGCTCGTCGGTAAACATACCAAAAAAGTGGTTGACTCCGTTGTCAAATCAAGCCTTTGCCAGGCATGCAAAATGTGGGGGAAAAAAAATGACTCTGCAGACTTCGAAGAATGGTACGAATCGCACCAGAAAACATGCACAAACAACCACAGTGGGAGTGCGGGCAAGATGGAGGTAGATGCCGTGAAGGAAATGTTTGCCTCATCGATCGAAAAATATGGCATAAAATATGAAAAATATATTGGCGATGGCGACAGCAAAACCTTCAAGGCCATTATAGACCTTGATCCGTATAACGGCGACCCCGTTGTCACAAAAAAGGAGTGCATCGCTCACGTGCAAAAACGCATGGGCACACGGCTGCGCAAGGCCAAAAAAGAAAACAAAGGCATCGGTGGAAAAGGCACTGGCAAACTGACAGACAAAGTCATAAGCGAGCTGACTACTTACTATGGACTTGCTATTCGACGTAATAAGGACTCTGTGGAAAACATGAGAAAAGAAATATGGTCAACATATTATCACAAAAGTTCAAGTGATAGTAATCCACAACATATGTATTGCCCACCTGGTGAGTCCAGCTGGTGCGCCTATCAAAAGTCAGCAGCAGAAGGCTCATTAGCCTCATTTCACCACACGTACGCCCCACTTGATGGAAAGGTTCTGCAAGTAATGAAGCCCATATACGAAGCGTTATCATCCGACGATCTACTCAACCGATGCACTGGAGGTGAAACGCAAAATTGTAACGAATCGTTCAACTCGCTTTTGTGGACCTTTGCGCCGAAACATATCCACTGTGATGCTACCACAGTCGAAATCGCAAATTTTCTGGCAACCTGCATTTTCAACGAAGGCTTCACAAGTATTTTAAAAATAATGTCAACAATGGGTATTGTCATCGGCCCACAAGCCGAGATGTATGCTGAATCTCGCGACGGAAAACGACTTCAACGCTCAGAGCTAAAAACGTACGCATCATCGAAAGAGGGTCGCACAGCCCGCAGAGCCCAAAAAGCCATGGAAAACTCGTTTTATGAGATGGAGGAAGGCACACTTTATGGGGCTGGAATTGCCGATTAATATTCGTAAGTATTGTATTAAAAAAATATGTGTTAATGTCATTTGTGTGCCTCAAAATTGAAGTCAAAACTTTAAACGCGTTTTTCTCGAAACCATGTTTTTCAAAACTTTGCGCACGATAACTCAAACAGTTTTTGACCGATTTTGATATATGAGGCATGAAACGACGCAGAATTTACGCCGCTATAGCCCCTACCTCAAACTTGCCGAAAAAATAATGTTTACTATTATTTTTCTACACTAGACTACAAAAAAAAAGGTCGAAATTCGATTTTTCATTTTCAAAGTGGCGGCTCCCCCCCTAAAAAAATTTCGATTTTTGTTTCCGAGGTAGGGGCTATAGGGACATTCATTCTAAGTAACTGAATATTTTTTTTTCAGACGATGTTTACACTTGGAATCGTGCGCAATTTGGACCCACCTTTTTTCCGGAGAACCTCGTTACCAGGCCGAGAACTTTCTGAACGGTCCATAAATTCACTTTTTCAAAATTTTGTAATTTTTTCAATAAATTAAGCTACCCAAATCAAAAAACGGAACTAAAATATCTTTACTCGTTCTCTTTCCACAATATTTTGAAAAAAGGCTAAAATTTGGCATATATTACCAGAGGACCCCCTTCAGTTATGCTTAAGAAAAATCTAAGCTAAGTGCGATGTAACTCATGCGCTCATGCTTACAAAAAAACATAACTTAAGTATTATTCAAAAGTATTAATAAAATAGTATATCCCCTCAAAAACTCTTAGAGATTTGTTCAGCTTTTAAAGTCATTGTTTCGTTTTAAGGTTCTACTCAAAGAAATTCAAGAATCACCCAATATTACCATAAGCCACTGCCACTAAAAAAACATAAAGAAATAGACCAGCAGTTAGTTCAAATGATAGCAAAGGAATACCAACCGTTTAGCATTGTTGAGGATACTGAATTTCGGGCATTATTATACATGCTTAATCCTTGCTATAAGCTTCCCACTAGAAAAACGATTTCATGTTCTCTGATCCCAACAATGTTTTCTGAAACAACAGAAAAAGTAAAAAATCGTTTAAAAAGAGCGTTTGCTCTATGTCTTACGGTGGATGGGTGGACTTCCCGAAGCCAGGATAGTTTTTTTAGCATCACTGCCCACTATGTTGCTGAAGACGAAAAAAAAACATTTCTGGCATCGGATTTGCTTGGATGTGTTTCATATGTGGAAAGGCACACTGGTGAAAATATTTCAAATAAATTAAAAGAAGTTTTAGAGGAATGGAATATTTCTAACAAAGTTACAGCTATTGTTTCTGACAATGCCGCAAATATAAAAATGGCGATAAGAATTGGTGGATGGCGTCACTTAGGTTGCTTTGCCCATTCTCTCAATTTGGTAACTCAATCAGGACTAAAAGAAATACAGATTGTTTTGGACAAAATTAAATCAATCGTACGGTTTTTCACTAAGAGCAGCTATGCAAACAATCAACTTAAAGTTGCACAAGAACGAATGGGCCTTGAACCACGAAAATTGAAAAATGATGTTCCCACACGTTGGAGTTCAACATTTGAAATGATTAGTCGTATTTTACGTTTAAAAGATGCATTGATCTCTACGCTAGCACTCATAAATTCATCCATATTGGTGAGAGATGGCGGACTTGAGTCAATCAATATATTGAGCAATAACGAATGGTTGATCGCAGAGCAATCAAAAGAAGTTTTAGAAATTTTCGACATTATAACAGTTTGGATTAGTACAGAAAAACACGTAAGCGCATCGTCGGTTATCTTATATATTAAGCAAATCAAAAAGCATTTAAATACGTTTGAAAATCAACACATCGAACCAGCTGTACAAAAATTGATACATAAGCTTCTTAGTGAAATGAATAACAGGTTTTTTGACATTGAAAACAACGAACTTTTAACACAAGCAACAGTATTGGATCCGAGGTTCAAAAAGTTCGGTTTCATGACGGAATCAAAATATAAAAGCGCAGTTGAAAGACTTTATACAAAAGTAGCATCCACAACGGTTCCAATTAGTCTGCCAATAGATGAATTTCCCGCTCCACCGAACATTAAACACAGCAACAACGAATAAGCACAAAAGACATTGAAAGAATGGATCTTATTTGGAACGATTTTGACTCTGAAGTGCAGCAACATGTTCATCCCAGGAATCCACTTGCATCAGCAATTGTCGAAGTAGATAAATATTTAAGCGAGCCTATGCTCCCAAAGAAAGACGCTCAGGGAGTTATTCAAGATCCTCTTGCTTGGTGGAACCAGCGAATGCTAATATATCCACGTCTTTACCAAATAGATAAAACTAGGCTTTGCATTTCTGCTACTTCAGTTCCTTGTGAGAGAATTTTTTCACATGCAGGACAGATAGTGAACGAAAAACGAGAGAGACTGCAAACAAGTAAAATTTCACAACTGGTATTCCTAAATTATAATTTAAATAACCAAGATTATTAGCTACCTTTTCAGTCAAATATATTTTGATTGTATGTGCGCTACAAGTCGCAAGTACCTTAAGGGAACTTACATCCTTTTTTTAATATTAAGGTTTGTTTTATGAGAAGATTACGAAAATATTTAAAATGATTGAATTATAATTTATTGTATATTTTAAGAGACATATTTAGATTAAAATATGTCACAAAAACAACAGCAATTTTTTTTTAAATCAAACATGTAAAAATTACTTATACAATAAATTTAAATTCAATCATTTTAACCGTTATTTAGAAAACATTTCATAAATATTTTTAACAGAACTGGATATAAGTAACCCCAATGAATTTAAATACTAAGATCTCAAACGTGTCCTTAAATATCGATTTTTATGTTATTTAAGATTAGCCTTATAACTTTTTTTTTTATTTATAATTCAAGCGTGATATTGAAGCCTTGTAAATAAAAAGTAATTATAATTTCTATTTTACATTTGCAATAAGCTACCACACAAATGAATTCACTTATTTTTTTAAATGTGTTCCTTTATTTGATATTTAATGTTATTTTTTTCTGTTTCTTAAATTATTTAAACAAATAAACAAAATTGAAATGATTTATTGGGTTTTTCATTATTTTCGACACTTTTGTTTGCATTCTATGGCTGTGGTGTTATATATTTCTACACAACACAAGCACAACAAGCTCTTTTAAAAGTGCTTTAACACACAGTGCGCCTTGTTGTATGTGCGTCTAAGAGCTGCTCCATTTTGTGTGCTACTGCGCCACTATGTGTGTTAACATAGTGTGTTAGCACACATGGCACACTACTAAGCGTCAGCACAGTGTCAAAGCACAGCACAGTGTTACACACCTCTAGCTGTTATGGCCTTAAAATTGCTTTGTCATACTACCGCGCATAGTTTTTCATCTATATTAATAACAAGTGTCTTTAAAATAATGCCAAAATCATAATACATGCCCGTAGCCAAGGGGGAAGTTTCAGGGGTTCAACCCCCCCTTGTCCCCTTGGGGTCCAGAAAGTATGGGAAAATAATACAAATGAGAGTATTAAAATCAAAACATGATAATTTTTTAAGAAAAATCGGGATAATGATGTTAGTTTACTTGAAGATGCAAAAGTTTCAACACAAATTTAAGAAACTTTGCTTAATCAATGCAATATTATATTTGAATATAACTGCAAAAAGGTTCTAAATTAAAGAACCATTCTTAATTGTGGGTTTTGATGCTCAAAAAGTCCCAATAAATATATATTTGAAATTAATCTCGAACGCATATAATTCTGTTAATTGTAGAAAATTAGGTTAACATTTTTTATGCAATTTCTAAGTTTGTTGAACCCAAATAGAGACAGTAATTATTTGAATGGACTTTTTTTTTTTAAAGTTGTTGAATGCAAGAAATACATGAACCACGAAATCCAACACATGATGGGGTATGCCACGCAAAGCGGATAGCTAAAAAGTTTTTCTCATTCTATTTTGTTCTTGGTATGTTAGACATCTAAAAGCCGCAACTTGACACAAACATTTTGAGAAATCTCTTCCAAATTACAGGCTTCGGAAAATCACCTAAAATTTATACGTTCATAAAATTTACACGGTCTTTCGGTGTATCGAAAAGTTCAATTAATCGGTAACACTTTTGTCATATCATATTACAAAGCTTATTCATTCGCCATCCATATAATTACA
This sequence comes from Coremacera marginata, assembly GCA_914767935.1. Classification (NCBI taxonomy): domain Eukaryota; kingdom Metazoa; phylum Arthropoda; class Insecta; order Diptera; family Sciomyzidae; genus Coremacera; species Coremacera marginata. The sequence goes on from OU612043.1 coordinate 39,883,836, forward strand.
TGTAAATAAGTTTATATATTTAAAAGTTGACAGTTAAAAAAGAACTAAACATATGAATTTGTTTATTTTTTATCAAAAAAATTTCGAATATGAGTTTGTTTTTGCGGACAATGAGCATTTAATTCACTGCCATTGCAACAAAAACTGACTCCGACTATCCTTAGGAAAGGGATGCATACCACACTGTATGCATGTAAGCCTAACGGGACTTTTTGGGAATGACATATGTATTTTTTGTAGTTACAAATTCAAAAACAAACGAAGCATGCTTAGAAAAGCAAAATGTTCGTTAAATGGAATACCTGCACTTTCAAATGTTCGCAATATAGAGTCACCAATGCACACGATAAAAGGGTTCGTTATATTGGAAGTTCATTAAATCGGTGTTCGTTATATTGGAGCACTACAGTATATTAAGGTGCCTCGACTTAAAATTAAGCTTGATATATTCTCTGACGATTCCCAAAATGTTTTGGCAATAGCAAAAGCCTTCAGTAAGCTAATCCATTTTGCAAAAAACCTCCAAAAATCATATTTTTCGTTAATACTTAGGCTAGTGTAATAATTGTAAAAAAAAAGTTGTCAGAAATTAAAGGCCCAAAAACGTTCTTCCGATCTACATCAAAAATTTTTGAAAATGTGCTATTGGATTAGAGAAAATGCTGTTTTTCATGCATTTTTTCACCTTTTTTTTGGTATTATATTCACTTAAATTCAAACAAAAAGCTAGGAAAACACCCGAATTTCTCGATTGAAAAAGAAATTATATTAAATGCTTTTTAGAATGTATTTTGTTGTAACGTTTTCTTGATGTAATTTTGTTTTTTTGATGTAACGAAATGAATGTAACTGCAGTGCAACCTTGAAATTTCACTCTTCAATTCTCGTCCAAATTTCTTCGAAGCAAAACGAAGTATTAGTATCTCTATTAGTATCTCTAATCCGATAGAATTTTTTTTTTTGCAAAATAGTTTAGCTCACTATTCGATATTGCCAAAATATTTTCGGAATCGTCATAAAACTCATCAAGGTTTATTATTAGATGGATACAAATGGCACCTTTTTTTCAAGGCACTTCAACAAAAAAAAAAAAAAAAAAAAAAAAAGAGTTCTACAACATTTCATACAGTCCAATTCATGGGGATTCTATTTGATGGGTTTTTAATCATGTTACAAAATTTCCATAAGAAAAATTACCATTTACATGTTTTTAAATTTCGAAATTTTTAAAATTATTTTTTATTATGTTAAAAAATTACTTTAAAAAAAACAATTTCGAAGTTCAAAAAATTAGAATCTGAGTTTTGTGTTCATATTTTAATTTGGAAATAACTTAAGTTTAAATCCACGTCTGAACAAATTCGTAAATATAAATAAGAAGTTACTGTTTAATTCTTTTTATAAAAATAACAGTACGTTCAAAAAGTCCATAGGATGACACATAGATGGCGTTACTAGATTATTTCCAAACGATTTTTATTTAGAACCAACCTTCAAACCTTCTTACTTATCCTACGGACTTATCGAATGACCTGTTATATCCAGCTGAGTAATGGATTAAAAATGTCTTAATAAGATCTGATAACTCAAATAAGATATTGATTCTGTGAACAGACCAGGTATCGAATTACGGGTTTCTTAACCCTTTCTTTGTTTTTGTACAATATATTGTACAAAAATAATTTAACTTTTCTCTTCTTCTTCTGTCAAGACTATTACAAATTTTGAAAAAATAAAACTGTTTCTTAAATTAAGCATACTTTGACTTTTTGGAATTCAAATTTGAGAATAATGCGAAGTGTAGCTTTTTTTTAATTTGATTTTTAAAAACAGTCTACTTAGAATTTTTGTGAATGTAAAAAGTGAGTTAACAAAGTAAAACATTTTGAGCAGGTAAATATAAGTTTTGTTATTTTATAATAGCTTAAAATAACAGTTTAAATTCTATTTGCTACTACTTGGCTAACAAATTAGAAAAAAAATTGTGAAAAAAATTGTTTTGGTAACTTAAAAAAAGTGTAAAATAACTTGATCAATATATTGTACAAAATTCGGGAAAAGTTGTTGAATTTTAAAGGAAAATTTTCAGTGCTTGTTGAAAAAGTTTAACAATGAGTTTACGCAAAAAAGGATTGTCATATGAAGAAACTTCTGATTGTTTTTTGGACAGGAAAGAGGCGAATTTATCAGATTATGAGGAATAGGAAAGTGATATTTTGGAAGCAGCTGAAATCAGATTTGAAGCCGAAATTGCCGACATGGATCCTGAGGATGAGATTCTTATAGATTCTTTTACAAGACACTATAACAACAAGGAAAAACTACTCGAGGAAAACTTTGACGACTTATATGAGATATTCCTAATACTTCTTGTTGTGAGCAAGGGAGCAAGGCTTTAATGTTGGAAGCGATGAAAATGCACATACAGAACAGCAGAATCAGGAGCAGAATTCAGAATTTCATTTTCAGAAAATTCATTTAGGATACAATATAACATAACACAAAACAAAGGCATTAAGTGGCGTAGATTGGAGTATCTACCAAATCCATTCACTTTTGAACCAAATGATGACCAAGAAGAGAGTAATCTGAAAAGTCCTTAGGAATATTTTGAGCAATGCTTCACCAGCGATCTGCATGAAAGTGACACATTTTGTGAACAAGTGGCACACAAAATAGCGTTTCAGGGTTTAAAGATACTATAAATAAAGAATTTAAAATTTTGATCGGCCTCTGCGTGAGATTGCTGAAGAGAAGGTTGAACACCTTCCAGCTCACGATGGACGGAACTATCCCACAAGGTGTAACTATGTTGGTTGCACAGGACGAAAATATTTTATTTGCATTAAATGCAATGTTCATTTATGCATTCGTCGCGGCAAAAATTGCTTCCAAGCCATTTATTAAGTCAGTGGAATTTTTTTAAAGTCTTATTTTGACTTTATTTATGTACTTAAAAGATTTCATGTATGTTTGAACACTTAAACTGACACAAGACTGTGTACAAATATAATAAAATTTATTATTTTAAATGCCTCTTTTCCTAGGCATTAATGAATTTGTACATTTTTAAGGCTATGCTTATTTAAAAAGCAATATTTACGTTTGATTTAACATAATAAAATCATTTTAAAAACATAAGCAAATTTTTATTTTTTTCTCGAGTTTTTACTGCTTTTATGCATTTTGGTTAATATATTGTACAAATTTTCTAAGACTCTACATCCTTTCTAGGAAATTTTTTAAGTTTTTTTTTTTAAATTTTATTAACTATTCAACAGAAATCTCTGAATCAAAAGCAACGAAAAAGTTTTTTGGTCCGAAATGGAAAGTTTAAATATGACTTTTATCGGAAACGATTCCTCTGCTTAAGAAAGGTAAAAAAAAAATTATACAATGATTGCTATTAGGAATTGGATGATCTTGTCAATTCAAATCGATCTTGATATCAAATTTTTGTAAAAAAATGGAACAGCTCAAGTTTTAAAGATTTTGAAATTTTTTCTTATGAATATAATTTAAATCGTCGAAAATATTTTGGAGAAAAGTTATATTGAACACTGGTCCAAGCACTTGTACACAAGCTAGGGATCAATACAGGCCAATAGAGGTAAGATAGCAAGAAAAAAAAACCAAATCCAAATATAATAAATTTGTTGGTTCTCCCGTTTATGTGAAATGTCCCATAAAGGATGCGAATCAGGCTTCCACCAGTGAAGTTATTAAAAAAGTTTTAATTTGTCATAGCAAATTTTAATTTTAAATTTAAAAAGCTGCAATAAATCATTTTGTGTTACCTTAAAAACTAATATTGCTGTATTAGTAAAATTTTCTGAAAGAAATTTTTTACTTTTTGTGTTAATTTTCGCAATTACACTTACACTAAAAGACAATAAAAAATTCTCAAATTGAACCATTTCTCAAAAATTACCGTTACTCAAAATGAATTTGATTCAAAAATTCAATAAAGTCTTGTCTCTTATGGTGATTAGAAAATAAGGCACATTCACGAATAATCTTAAAAGAAAACGGTTTTAATTGGGAAAATGTCCATATCCTTACTTTTAATTTTTACTGGTATATACTTATAATTTTTTTTTTATCAAAAAGCGCCCTCTTAGGCATATCCTGACTACGGGCCTGTTATATTATATATTATTAAAATCCAAGCCAAAAAGTATGCTTAAGAAAATTTCAAAATTTTTTTTAATATTTTTCAATTTCAATCACTGTGCATTGCAGCCAGAAAAAGAAGACCAAATTTGTTTAAGCTTTGCCAGGGAATGTTTTCAAATTGCTTATGGATGTTTAATTTTTTTATTTCTATAACTTGTTTTGTGCAATATTTTTTTAGCACGATATTAAAATAATAACACTCTTCAGCTCGCCTTAGCTGATCATCATTAATCGCCTATTTCAGCAGCTTTATTTCTTCATTTGCTGCCGTCCATTTAACTGCTGCCCATTTATATTGAAAAATAAGTCTGGACGACTGAATTGTGCGTGCGTCCTTATTGATGATTTCGACTGCAGGCGATTTTGTTATTTTAATGTTTTTTTTTTATGTATTTTTGTGCTGCTAAAGAAGGTGCTATGAAAATTTTATGAAGCGTCTTGAAATTAACTATTAATAAAGTACATAGATTTTCGCAAAGGCATAAAGTGCCTGAAAGTATACTTTTTTTTTTATTACATTTGCAGTTGTTGTTGTTGCCAAAACGTAGTAGAAGAAACTTTTTAAGTATTTGTTTTTATGACCGAATCGTTATGTTAACGTGAAATTAAATTTTAAGCTTAACAGGGGCGAGTATTGCAGGCTAAATAAAAAAAAAAGCATGCCTAAAGATATGCAGCATAAAGTTAGTGCCAAATATGCATCTGATTGTGCTTGATGGCGTAATTTTTTTGTTAGGACAATACTTTTCTTTCTGTTTCATTAACAATCACAACTTAAGACAACGTAATATATTACATAAGAGACAAAAATTATGCAAAAACTGAATTTTATAAAACATTTTTATACATGTACTTGTATGTTTAAAATCAATTTTAAGTTTGTGAAATCGAAATTTATAAATATATTCTCTGGCATATCATATTAACGAGCGTCTGGCAAAAACTAATAAAGCCATAATTTGCAATCAGCTAAAAATGTCTGCAACAAGTATTAAGAAAAGGCAGCAGCAAAAACTTTTCTTGTAATATTAATAAATTCTTCGCAACCGTACAATAGATTTTAAGAACATGAACGTTTCTGAGTAAAAAATGCCACCACATCTTCTTTAGGAAAATTTTGCGTGTTTCAGTTTGGGTTCAAGGTTACAAAAATAACCCTACTATTAACTTTTAAGAGTTGAAACGTAAGCTTTACGTCTCTGCCTAATGTTGTTTTGCTTTTTTTTTTTTGACAGTTCTGATAATCGGCTCTCAGCCATGCATTATACCTTCTCTTTATTATGCCATGGAATGGACATGTTAAGATTAAATTGAGCTCTATATGTGACTAATAAATGAGAACGTGAACACAAAAATATATTTCCCTTTTTACCCATTTGAAAGACAACACATTTGCATGAAATTTATATCAACTTTTTATTGAAATGTTTTGCCATTAAGATTGGTTAAAACTTCAAATTTAAAACATTCTAGAAACTGTAAGCTAGAAAAAAAGAACGATGGAAGCAGCTAAAAATCTGAAAATAGCAAAAAGAATTTATAAGAAGGAATGGGAGCCAGAATTTTGGGCTAAAGGTAAATATCTTCTACCAATACAGGGTGTCCCGCAATTGAGTGAAACTATTTACGGAGGTTAAAAGTTATGCTGAGCTGAGCAAAAGATCGTATGGGAGGGGGGGGGGGGGTCTATGTTCACATTCTTATGACCTACAGGTTTAATTAGTATTTCACGACTTTGATTCACGTTATTGTTTCTAGCAGAAAAACTAAATCACAGAAAATTTATTTTTATAGCTCATATAGCTCATATAGCTGCTAGAAACAATAACGTGAATCAAAGTCGTTAAATATTAATTAACCCTGTAGCTCCTAAGATTGTGAAAATAGACACTCCTTCCCACACAATTTTTTGCTCAGCTCGACATAACCTCTCACCTCCGTAAATAGTTGCACTCAATTGCGGGACACCCTGTATATGTATACAAAAATATTTGTACATGAAATATTTTTTTGAAATTATTTTTGCGTTGGACTTTTGAATGACGAGGAGTCCGATTTTTAAAATTTTTGTCTGTCTGTCTGTTCTATCTGTCCTGTCTGTCCTGACTGCCCTGCCTATCCTGTCTGTCCTGTCTGTCCTGTCTGCCCTGTCTGTTCTGTCTGTTCTGTTTGTTCGGTCTGTTCTGTCTGTTCTGTCTATTCTGTATGTTCTATCTGTTCTGTCTGTTCTGTCTCTTCTGTCTGTTCTGTCTGTTCTGTCTGTTCTGTCTGTTCTGTCTGTTCTGTCTGTTCTGTCTGTTCTGTCTGTTCTGTCTGTTCTGTCTGTTCTGTCTGTCCTGTCTGTCCTGTCTGTTCTGTCTGTCCTGTCTGTCCTGATTGCCCTGCCTATCTTGTCTGTCCTGTCTGTCCTGTCTGTCCTGTCTGCCCTTTCTGTTCTGTCTGTTCTGTCTATTCTGTCTGTTCTGTCTGTTCTGTCTGTTCTGTCTGTTCTGTCTGTTCTGTCTGTTCTGTCTGTTCTGTCTGTTCTGTCTGTTCTGTCTGTTCTGTCTGTTCTGTCTGTTCTGTCTGTTCTGTCTGTTCTGTCTGTTCTGTCTGTTCTGTCTGTTCTGTCTGTTCTGTCTGTTCTGTCTGTTCTGTCTGTTCTGTCTGTTCTGTCTGTTCTGTCTGTTCTGTCTGTTCTGTCTGTTCTGTCTGTTCTGTCTGTTCTGTCTGTTCTGTCTGTTCTGTCTGTTCTGTCTGTTCTGTCTGTTCTGTCTGTTCTGTCTGTTCTGTCTGTTCTGTCTGTTCTGTCTGTTCTGTCTGTTCTGTCTGTTCTGTCTGTTCTGTCTGTTCTGTCTGTTCTGTCTGTTCTGTCTGTTCTGTCTGTTCTGTCTGTTCTGTCTGTTCTGTCTGTTCTGTCTGTTCCGTCTGTTCTGTCTGTTCTGTCTGTTCTGTCTGTTCTGTCTGTTCTGTCTGTTCTGTCTGTTCTGTCTGTTCTGTCTGTTCTGTCTGTTCTGTCTGTTCTGTCTGTTCTGTCTGTTCTGTCTGTTCTGTCTGTTCTGTCTGTTCTGTCTGTTCTGTCTGTTCTGTCTGTTCTGTCTGTTCTGTCTGTTCTGTCTGTTCTGTCTGTTCTGTCTGTTCTGTCTGTTCTGTCCGTTCTGTCTGTTCTGTCTGTTCTGTCTGTCCTGTCTGTCCTGACTGCCCTGCCTATCTTGTCTGTCCTGTCTGCCCTGTCTGTTCTGTCTGTTCTATCTGTTCTGTCTGTTCTGTCTGTTCTGTCTGTTCTGTCTGTTCTGTTTATTTTGTCTGTTCTGTCTGTTCTGTATGTTCTGTCTGTTCTGTCCGTTCTGTCTGTTCTGTCTATTCTGTCTGTTCTGTCTGTTCTGTCTGTTCTGTCTGTTCTGTCTGTTCTGTCTGTTCTGTCTGTTCTGTCTGTTCTGTCTGTTCTGTCTGTCCTGTCTGTCCTGTCTGTCCTGTTTGTCCTGTATGTTCTGTCTGTCCTGTCTGTCCTGACTGCCCTGCCTATCCTGTCTGCCCTGTGTGTCCTGTCTTCCTGTCTGTCCTGTCTGTTAAAGCATCACGCGAAAACCACTGGATGGATTGTAATGAAACTTGACATCTAGGTTATTTATATCCCTGGTCAACATATAGGCTACTTTTTATCCAGGTTGGACCAGTTAGGGCACTGCGATCGGGTCCCAGGCATTCTTTTTTTTTTGCTTTTCTCCGAAACCGTTCATCCGATTTGCATGAATATTTATATGTAGAGGTTCTCGAATACGCTGAGTATTTTTGATTTATCAACTCTGTTTTATCTCGAACACCAGAGGGCGCTGTAGTACAAATATTTTGAAAAACATAGAAAAACTCCTAAGCCGTGCATCCGATTTGCATGAAAATTGGCACCTATATAGCGCACCTTTACTACAAAGCAGTGGCGGCCATGACGCAGTCGATAGAGTATGTGGCTCATACGCCAGAGAGCCCAGGTTCGAATCCTTCATCTGACACAGAAAGTTTTTTCAATTGAATGAAGTTTTCTGTTCGGCCGTCACCTCTCTGCAGACGATGGCAAACCTCAGAGATTAAAAAACAACCATAAAAAGCTTCTTGAGAACATAAGCCGTTCGAAGTCGGCATAAAACATGTAGGTTCAGTTCTCGATCATTTGTGTTCAAACATTTCACAACACACACAACACAATTGATCATAAGAAGTTCAGCCAAAGCTCTTTCAAGGCTTGAAATAGGCATTTTTTTATCAAGTTTTTTTTTAAGAAATGCGGCAGGCTTCTTGATTTTTGTCCATTTGCAGCATTCTTGAAATTCTTTCATTGGTCTACCACTACAAGAGATTGTGACAAAGTACACAAAAATTGCTCTCAGCACTTCTTGTCACTTCGCTAATTTTACGCTTATTCGTCTTTTTATTGCGTTTTTCCCTCATATCCCTAAACTTTATCTATTTATACAAAAATAATTGCAGTACCTAAAATATTATGCATATGTGGTATCATTGATCATTCTTTATCTAAATATCGTTGCGCTACAATCAGCATATATGTTAACGCATTGCGCACACATCCGCATATGTTAGTTCTTCCGAAATGATGGGCCACATAAATCAATGAACATTCTTATGTGTTCTGGCACTTTGAAAGCAGAAATTCCAGCACCTCCTACTAAATTCATCACACCTAAGTTCCACAGTCAACAGCTACGACACGAGAAGCAATGCTAAATGACTCCCTTTTATTTTTAATTAAGAAGTACTTCAAATTCAAGCTTAACATGGGAACAGCAAAGTGAATTGGTGGAATTTTTTTTTTATATATTTTTCTTTTGGAAAATACTAGAAAATTTAAATTGAATTCTTTTACCTGCGCTTGGAGCACAGAAGTTCAGTTAGATGGAGAATGAGTAGGAGTACCCATTTGAAAGAATCCATATCAACAATGGTAAAGTTGCTGAAATGTGATGAAGTTCGAATATATATGGTATAGTATGTGTGAGAAAGTTAGAGAACGAGTGTGTGAGTATTTGGCTTGGTTGATTGTTGGGTTGGCTGGTTAAGTGTGAATCAAAATCACTTGAATTTGTCAACACAGTGGTGCCTGTCGTTATGGTCCGTACGTACATCTATCCAATTTTGTTAGACGTTATGTGGTAAATGTAAGGATTAATGCTTCAGTACCTTCAGTGGTTGGTGTGGTTATCGATAATCACGTTGAAGGTGGTGACAATATAAATGTTCACATAGCCGCTGCCATCCAATGCTATTATTCTGACATTCAATTTTAAGAATTACATGAATTAAAGTCACCGCATTTTTTAACTTCAAATAAATCCATAAAAAATCACCAATTCCATTGCTAGCTCATGGTTTCCTTTCCCATCCGCTACAGTTTGTTTTAGCTCTTTTTTATTTGACGTTTTTGTTTATATTTTCATTTGGCGCTTAACTGCTTAAGTTCTAGCTTAAGTCACTTCATTTCAACAAGTTGTGGCTTTGAGCTACTGTGCTACACACAGGACTTGTGTTAAAGACAGGTCGTTGTTATGAGTTGTATAAGTAGGGTCTATAGCGCGCCCGCTATTTGTCAACTTGTTTCTATGCTGATTATGAAGAAGATGATGTTGATGAAGATGTTGATTATGTTTACAAAAAAGAAGATGATTAAGAAGTTCAACAGCGTTGGTTGCATCGTTGTTGGTGTTTGTGTAGAGTTGACTACGTGGTGGTGGTGGTGGGGGCAATACTGCTACACCCTGTCGCTAGCTGGCTTGGGTTCTTTGAAATCCTAGAGCAAGACGTAAACTTAAGTTGTTTGTGCAGAAATTAAATTAAATTCATTTGCTTTGACTCTGAATTACAGTCTGATTTTGGCTAGAATTTGACAGAGCTTGTGGGGGGATATTAACCCTTTGAACAGTCGTTTAATAGAAATGTAACAAAATGAATAAGTTCCTAGTTAAATGCTTCATGGTACAATTACAGTAAATAAATAAAATGAAGCACGTGATTTCGAAGTCAGAAAGGAAATAAAATAGCAGCAGTTTTTTTAACTTAATCAAACAAAGTTGGAATTCGTAATAAAATTTAAGTTCGTTGAATTTGTGCAAAAGGACAAAAATTAAGCATTATAAATGCAAAATTTTTTTACAAGATAAATACTTGGTGACATTATTAAAAAAAAACACAGCTGCGTCGTTGGACACACGAGAGAAGCGAAGCTTTTCCGCAGTTTCATAGATTTGATAAGTTTTAAATATAAAAATTTAAAATAACAGAATAAATAAAATTTTATATTAAAGAACACACACATTTAGATAAATTTAACAAACATTTAAGATACCTTGCCGATGTCATGCATGCGTTAGTTAATTCCATATTAATTGATATCATCTTTCTGTTTGGGCACTTGTGGGCATTGCTAATATTTCCTTGTACCAACAATACCACAAACGCATTCACAAGGCAAACACACCGATTCTGGTGACATCTTGTGGCAAGTAGAAGCAAATATTTGTTTGTTGTTGTAGTATAGCAAACATACAATCCTCCCATCTATTGATAGATGGTGACGATCTACTGCAGCATAGCTTCTGTTATGCTTAAGATTGAAATACTCGTAACAACTCTTTCTAACAATCCACCAGCTTTGTGGCCTGGTGGATAGTGTATTGAACTCTTGATCAGTGGATACGGGTTCAATCCCCCACGACGGGCCAAAAAATATTTTTAATCAAAGTATTATATTTAATAAGTTTTCCAGATTTCACTCAAGCAAACCACAGAACGAGGCGTAAAAAGAGTTAACTTAACTAATTAATTAACTAACTAATTAATACATTTTTACGAAAATTTTAATTTAAATTACGAAATTTTCTTAAATAAATAGTAACGTCTTCAGAAATTCTGTTATGTTACGTGCTTTTGTTCGAATAAAAGCCGAATAATTAAAAAAAAAAATTTAGTTTTTAATATAAAAATCCAATCGTGAGCTGAGCGGGTCGAAATTTGCCTTTCGAAAATTATCCTTGAGAAAGTTGTCTCTCACAAACTTCTCATTTCTAAAATGTAGCCTTTTCCAAATCCCCCTATTTTAAAATTATCCTTGACAAAATTACCCCTGCACGAAATTGCCCCTTAACGAAATGGTTCCTTTACGAAATTATTATTCTTTTTTAATTTTTTTCTGTACAATTTTGTTAAGGTTAAATTTGTAAAGGGAAATTTTACTAAATTTTGTTAAGGACAATTTTCGAAGAGCACAATTTTGTTAAGCGCAATTTTGTTAAAGAAATTATGTATGAGGACAAATTCTACCCTGACCCATAAAACTAATATTTTCAACTAATATTTTCCGAAAAATATGTTCCTGCCCTATAAAGGGTTAACTTATATCAGGCATTTGACGCGCGCTTTTGAGCAGCGGATTCAATTTGGCATATCATGACACGCTGTTATGCTTGCGTCGTTTACGTCTTCGTTGCCTATGTCTACGTCTTTTGCGTTTTCGTTTGAGTTGAAAGTTGAAGTTGCTAAAATATTCACGATTTGCGAATAAGAATTAAGAGGTGTTTGATTTTAATTATGTGAGTCTCAAAAGGTTCAGAAAATAAATATTTTTCCAACTAATAAAAGGTTGAATTTCATCAGGAATTTAAAAGAAAAAAGAAATATATTGAATTTAAGTTGAATTAAGCTTTATTCTATGCTAGCTGAATGATACACAGTGCACAGTGCACTTTTTCGACCAGATATGTGTGCGAAAATAAGCTTTATATAAAAAAAAAAGAAAAAGATATCGAATTAAACAATTTTTTCTTATTTTTATTTAAAATTTTTCAAGTTTTTTTAGGTGTGTTCTTTGTTGTTTTCTTACTTTTTCATTTAAAAAAATCTAAGTTTGAACTTTTTTTTAATATATTTCAACAAGTGAAAAAAGTAATTTTTTTCTTAACTTTCGAATGAGTTTGTGAAGAAACTATAAGTAGTTTTTCATTTAGTTTTTTTTTTTTATAAAAATGTATTATAAAAAAACTCCCCGAAGGGCCAGCCCACGACAGTCATCTGGGCAACTCGACCCCGTCAATGAGGATCCACAACATCCCCGCAAAAATACCATAAACACACAAATGCAATTATGAAAAAGTGCATTCTTATTCATGACTGTGCTCAATGACCACTTAAAGGCTAGGCTAACAACTTTCAGTTGCCGACACAACTGGAAGCTATATCACATGACTGGTACCTACTCTGGAGAACCTTTGCAAATGCCACTCTTACTCTGGCCGTTCGGATTTCATTATCCAGACATAGAGTATTGGCCATAGTTCTCAGGGACTGCCGTGCTCAGTATGAGAACCCTTAGTTTACACAACCATTTCAACACTACCCTCAGTGATTGCCATGCCAGTTTCAAACACTTGACAAGCAAATCAATTTGGAAAGCCGAAGTGTCGACACTATTACGCACGCATGCCAAACACTTCACATCTGTTGCAAAACGCCCGAATTAAGGTCTCAGTGCGGTAAAGACTGTCCCCGTACTAACAAGCTTTAAGGTCAATTGCTATACCTTCGCAGGCTTGTTTCATATCGATATGCCGAATATGACCTGCTACCAAGATGGGCGCCACCCCGAGCTCTTGGTTGACCCTATCATTTTTTACGTTTGCAGGACGTATCCTACAAACAACCCTCCTCCTTAACCTGGCTTGGGACAGGCAGGCGCAACTGAGTTGCTAACCTGGCGGAGTTTAAGAAAGGGACGCAACAATCTGCGCCAACTATCGAGCTATCAGTCTTATTTCCATCGCATATAAGGTTCTCTCAAGCGAACTGTGTGAAAGATTAAAGCCGATTACAAAAACACTGCTGATTGGATCTTATTAGTGTGGCTTTCGACCTGGAAAATCCACCATAGACCAGATTTTCACGCCACGACAAATCCTGGAAAAACCCGACGAAAACCAAACTGACACACATTATCTATTTGTCGATTACAAAGCTGCTTTCGATAGCTCGAGAAGGGACTACTTATATTAAAAATTTACTGGTTTTGACAACTATGGGTGAAAACTAATAATTCACCCATGCTTTTATTCGTAAAAACCTGATTTTAACAGGTGTTGTTTCCACCACAAGAGAGAATTTTAACTACCACTCCTACCATGTTGAATATATCTGGCTTCTGTTAACGTTTCTTTCACATACATTCTTTGGCTGTGTTCACACGATAGTCAAATGATACAGATGGGTATATTTCTCTCTCTTTAAAATATGTGCTTAATGTCTGCTCACACGTGATTTTTTGATTGAATTTCCGACGCTAGCATTTTTTACTTTTCTGGTAACTACTATTCTGTGAAGTTGTATAGTGTTGTGTGGTTGAAAATGTTGGAATATGGATAGCTTTAATGAAAATAATGTTGTTTTATTGGCACTAAAATTGATCACAATAGCTAATCAATATGCAGCGAAATCAAAATATTTGGATGACACTGATAGGCTTGGTTTCATGCTACTGGTTTTTCCTCTCATAAAACAATTTTTGTGCTAAATTCATTACCTTATGAATTATTTGCTACTGCGCAGTAGACAAGTAAAATTTTGCAACGTTTTGGCTGATTCATGATACAATAATCGAAATGTAGGAGTGACAGTTCTCTTGTCGATTATCATTAGTTAAAAACAATTGTTCCTGCAAAGAAAAGAACGAAAATGAATTAGCAGAAAACAGAAGAGAGCAGAGAGCAGAAACATTGTATTGAATTTGACAATTGATGGTCGGCGCTCTGAGAAAATAGCCAGTTGTCAAGGCTACCTGATATAATTGTATCCTGGACTGATTGATGAATTAATTTTAGAGAAAAAAAGACCAGCCCCGTGCTAACAAGTTCAACAGAACAATTGCTACTCCATTCGCAGACTCGTGTCATAGTGATATACTTTCCATACCTTCTCCAAAGGAAGGCCGCCAAATTCGTACTCCAAAGAAGGCCCCTTTTTACACAGATAAGACAACACTAGCATCTTATCTCAAACCATCCTCCTTTTTTTCCTGGGTTTAGACAGATAGCCTTTGATATCATCTTGATATTAACGTGTATTAAGCAGAGGCGGCTGGCGAGAGCTGATGAGGTCGGTCGAAATCCGGACACGGGTTGTTACGGTCACCTAAGTAAGTAAGTAAGTATTAACCTGTAGGAGTAAGAAATGTTTAAGACTGTTCGATATGCTAAGTTTTGTAGTTTAAGAGCAATATATATAATTTATTTCATGCCAACACCTTTTTGGCTTAAGTCATAATATTTCGTTTTCTCGCCACAGACAAACACACATGTATTCAAAAGTCATTTTGGACACAAAAAGTCAATTTTGTCGGTGCAAAGCTTTCAAAAACTTCAATCAACAGTCAACAATAACCGACACAGCAAAAACATCACCAACAAAAGCATTGATTGTAGCACTTTAAAATAACAACAACACAAAATGGACACAGTAGCAGTTACACAAACACTAACGATTCCATTAAAACTTTCAATATTTGTCAATCAATCAAAAATTGCCAACGATATGTTACGATGATTTTCACAAATAACAAGAACAATGGCAGCAACAACAACAACAACAACAACAACAAAAACAACAATGACTACAGTATTTCAAGAAGACATGTATGAACAACAACATCAACTTCCTACTGGCTCAATGCATTTGCTGTTGCAAGCTAGTCAGTCGTCCAGCCAGCCTGTAAGGATTAAGTTGAAAGGATTTGACAGTCAATTAAAAGCTCAATAAAATGCAATGCATTCAATGTTGCAGCAGATGAAAGAATTTATTCTGTACGCAGTGCAGTACAGGGCGTCACAGGTAGAAGGCAGAAGTATCAACAGAGTAATGGACCGAAAGGAAGGATGTAAGGAATGATTTGTTTGAATGCAAAAATCGGTCACAGCAAAATAGGCTTAAAAAAAAAAAATATAAATACACATATATCTTCAGCAATTCTGAACAAATATTTAAATTATTTCAATATTTGTGAGCATTTATTTGATTTGATGATCTTTACAAAAAAATGCTTTCATAATTTTTTTTTTAAAGATAGTTTACTAAAAAAGTTATTGTTGTTATAATAAAAAATTATAAGAATGCATATTTATTTTTGATATTACCGTTAAATCAAGCAGCGTTTTGCTAAAAACAGATTTTCTTACATTAGCTTTTGTATACTTTATACAATAATTTGGTAAATATTGAAACTTTTTTCCTTTTTAATTTAAACACATTTTAATTGATATAAAGTAGGACTCTCAATTTTTTCGAACTTCGAGCTTTCGAAACCCGAAGAAAGCCCGATTAGCTCGAAAGCCCGTGTCATTCGGTCATTACCCGGGTGATTTCATACTCAATGCCCGGGTAGTTTCGAAAATTCTAGCTACAATTAATAATTTCGAGGTTTTGGGCTCATGAGCAATGCACATGCAAAAAAGATGCGCAAGGAATTTGTGTTTTTTGTAGGGCGACCCCCAATAGAGGTCAAATCGAAAAAAATATGAGCTATAATCGATATTTTTCTTCACTTTAGTATTTTGGGAAGGGGAAACTCCAGAAAAGTGTCTGTGATAGGCGAAGGGGGTGGCGTTGGGTGTGTTGTAAGAAAATGTTAAAAAGGAGAAAATAATAGGATCAGCTTATACATCTGATGCCTCTAGGGATCAATTCGCGAGAGATTTGAACTATAATCGACAATTTTCTTTAGCTTTTATATTTTTTGTATTGTCGGACAAGGATATTCTTATAGATTTTTCATCGCTGAACTATAAAAAATGGACATCTTCAAGAATAATTTTAAAAGTAAGTGATTTCTCTTGGAAAAATTGACATAGCCTTGCTTTTAATTTTTACTTCTACTTAAAGGCTTTTTTCAAAAACTCACCCATCGAAATTTTTGGCTATGGGCCTGCATCATTTTTGCATCATTTTTGGCCAACAAACGTCTGAATATTTTTCAATTTACAGCAAAGGGTTACATGGGGCATTCATCCGGGTATCCGGACAAAAAGAAATTGGTAAACATCTCATAAATAATCTCATCTGTGTCTATTTTGATCTTAGTTTACACCATAAATATATAGTATTATATGAATATATAAAAATATTATTGTCAATATATACTTATATTAATAGTAAAATATTAAGAGTTCATTAAAAAGGCAGTGGAAGGATAAATTATAGGACTAGCTCATACACTTGACCACCCTACAAATGTATTTGACCCTCATACATTTGACCCCCCCCCCCCCTCCCCCCAAATATGAATTTTAAAATTTTCTCTCGAAATAAAAATAAATAACTACAAAGATTCGATTAGCTCTTAAGGTGGGACATACCTTTATAATTTCTAAAAAATGAAAAATTTTTTGTTTTCATATTTCGAATACATTCGACATGTTAAAAATATACTGTCAAAAAGAAAAAGCTAAATATTGCATATTTACGGAGTTATGGTCAAAAACGTACGATTTCGTAACCGTCACTTTTCAGGAAGTCGGAGCGCATTGGGGTAGAGCAATGTCTCTTTCGCAGTAAATTGTAAATTCTTTTATTACGTACTTCTGGGAAGGCCTATTATATATATTGCACTTTATTTACAAAATAGACACAACCCAAAATTCACAAATTTTCAGTTTTTAATGTTAAATTCAGAATAACAACGAAAATTTCCACGCGACAGTTTGGTGAATATGTCCAAAGCACCTCAATTCCGGCGTTAAAATTATCGGAATTTGAACTTACGTTGCTGCTCGAATGTTTAATGAAGGCTACACCTCCATTCTAAAGCCTATGAACGAGCTGGGTATAATTATTGGCACCTATTGCAAAGTTTTCGCCGAAAACGCCGATGAGGCATGAGTAGCGAAGCAGAGCCGAAAGAGTCTTTCCGAGACCAAAGCAGCTCGTACTGCTCTGCTTAAAAATTATTGACCGATCAGGTTGAAATTTTCACAGGTCTCTATAGTAGTACCGAAAGGATGTATCTACAAGTTTAAAGATATCGTGTGAATAAATAATTTCTTTGGGGTCAAAACTGTTGATAAAAATAGTCAAACATCTGGACCTTCGATTAAACAGCCGATATAAATTGAAATTTTTAACTCTTTTATTAGGTATTTTACAGGCTTATCCTTCCTTTTAACATATCAGTAATCGAAGAAAAAAAAACATCTTTAGTTTCAGATAAGTGGAAGAACTTTGACAGCTGCAGCACTTTTAGATGCCTCGCAGCAAACGCCCGAGGAGATATTCTGCAGAGCAGCCATTTTGTCAAAAAAAAAGAGATAAGAAAATAGAAAAAAATTATTCAATTTTGTTATCAACTTGAAAAAAATGCATTAAACATGACTAATTTTACCTGGTCTAAAGGTATTATCGCCCCCCTTAAGTTAGATAATCCGATTACTTCATAAAATTATTGGATGACCTTAAAACTCTATATTGTTCATCAAAATTTTGATTGCGATTTTCACACAAGAAAACGTAAATAATCAACATGAGTTTAATTAAACTTGTCTGAAATAATTTAGGGACGTCATCCGGGAAGTCAATTTCGAATTTTCAATATCAGGCTTTGGATTCAAAATCGGCATACTTAAAATTCTTTTAAGCAAAACTCTGTTATTACCAAAATTATATCAATTATTAAAAGCTGATTTTAAATTATGTAAAACATGAGTTTTTTCCATCTCCTGAAAAGTAAGATTATCATCTACAAGCATTTAAGATAGTAAAAAAGCATCTGCAATTTTTGATTTTTGAACCTACTATACAATCGAACATTTACTGCTTTATGAACAAACGTAATTATGATGTGTTAAAAAAAAAATTGTTTTCTGTTTTCTTTAAATACAGAAAAGAAAAATTTTGCCTGAAATGAATCGCTCAAGGCAAGCTTATGTTTTTTATTAAAAGCTTATGGTATTTTTATTAAAAAAAATATTTGGACTTGTTTCGTTTTTGTTGGGTGAAGCTTTGTTTTTGAAGAGAAGCTTTTTACGCCCCGCCCTGTGATTTGCTTGAGTGAAATCACAAAAATGACTCTTTTATTTTTTGGCAGCGTTTTTAGAAATTGATGTTTCTTTGTTCCTTGCGTCTATCATAAATCAATTTCTTCGCGGGGATTTGAACTCGCACCGTTGTGAATAGGAGCTCACTACACTATCCACTGATCCAAAAGTCTCTGTGAAGCAGAGTTGTTGATTCAACATTAAGTATGCATTACTAAAGCTATGTTGCGGTAGATCACAACAATCTCTTAGTAGATAGAGGATTGTGTATTTGCTATAAATACTTTCCACAAAAAAGTACTTCCACTTGCTACAAGATGTCTCAGCATCGGCAAAAAATATCAACTGACCATAAGTGAATGTAGCACGTAATGAAATAAATAAAATAATAATGCAATGTAATAAAATTTACTGGTGCGAATATTAACATGTGCTTTTTTATTTGCTTTTGCTATTCTAATTTTTTTAATTTAAAAGCTGTTTTATTAAATAATATCCATTAGGTTATTAAATCTATGAAACTGCAAAAAAACTTTGCTTCTCTCGTGTGTCCAACGACGCACCTGTGTTTTACGTTTTTGGCTATTTTTCATTCAGCTTTGGACCATTTTTCATATGAGTGATTTTGACTTTTTTTTTTTTTTTGGTGATTTTTGGTGAGCCGTATTTTGTACTGAGTCTTTGGGAAGTGGTTTTGAAATTTGGGTAGTCTTTGGAAAGTATTTTTTTTTAGAAATTGGAACCATAAAAATCTTCACCTTTCTTTTCAGGTGCTTTTTAAGCCGAGCCCATACAATGAACTATTAAGAAGAATATATCAGCCATATTTCCATTTATGGTAAGGAAAATAAAATGTTTATATAACCTTATATAAATAAATTTCATTTTAAAAATGCTTCTAGAGAATTTCTGACTAATCCACTTATATGACCAACCTCAAATTAAAATTTAAGCTTCTTGTTAAAGGGGGAAAAATACGGTCAAGGGAGTTAATTCTTCATCAAATTACAAAGTTACAAAATGGAAAAAAATTCATCCGGCTTAGAAGCCAATTTTGGGATATATCAAAGTATACACAGTCAATATTACAATTACACACAGTAAATACACGCACAAAAGGATACCCATGGGAGCTATGAATAGAGGCTGGGCAAAAAAGTGGCGCTCAATTTAAGCCAAAATCGATAAACAATTTGACCTAAAATAGCTTGGCACCATAGTTGATGCGATGTCCAGCAAAAGTGGCATTGAAAAAAAACCCCATAAAGACAGCTGTCAACTACATTAACAAACAACCCCGCACGCATGCATACACACACACATAGGCATACATCGCTTCATGCATGAGTGTGCGCCATTATCAAGAAAATCAAATATCAGTGCATCGAGCTTTATGCTTACAGCTGCCAGCTGCAAGTACATCAAACATTCTTACACAAGCACACCTGACTACCAACACATCAACATACACAAACAATACAACTGCAAGCATAAAAACGCAACAATAAATTCAATTGTTCGTTATTTTCCGTACAATTTCACTGCAGTTCTGAGAATGTCCTTTTCTGCTATTTAGATGGATAAATAAAGCCGACAACAAAAACCACTACAACAACAACAACAAAAACAGAATTCAATACAGTTACATTCAAAAAAGGATTCGGTTCTGTGTGAGTGCAACAATACGGTAGTAATAAAAAGGACGTTGCAAACACTGACATACTAACTGCAAAAAAAAAAAAATATTTAACAATATAACCAAAGGACAAAACTAGTGTAGGGCTTCCTGTCAATATACTGAACAGCAGCAGCAGCAGCAGTGCTGAAATGTAGCATTTCATACATTGAACACATGAGAAATCTGAAAGGCAGTGCAAAGCAAAAAAAACAAAAAAAAATAAAAGAAAAAGAAAAAAATAACTAACAGGATATAGAAATAAATCCAAATCGAAAAAGCAGGCGACTGATGCAACCGGATTGAAATCAAAGCCACATACGTCCTTGTAGAGTAGAAATTGATCAAGACCAGACCACTATTGTTAGATGCCCTTCAAAATGTTAGCCATTAGGTTTAAGTTATAAGTTTATTTATTACTGTATGCACGTTTTAATTAAAAATCTGACAAATGCAATTTGGCATCAAAATGATCGGACAAGGATATTCTTACAAATTTTTCATTGCTGATCTTAAAAAAGAAGACACCTTCACGACTAATTTTAAAAGTGTGCGATTTTGCTTGTAAAAATTCTTGCTTTTAATTTTTTACTACTACTCGTACTTAAAGATTTTTTTTTTTTTTATCAAAATCTCCCCATGGAAATTTCCAAGACCATTTTTGTTCAACAAACGTCTGAAGATTTTTTTATTTATAGCTAAGTGCTATATGGTTCATTAAACTGAGTCAGTCTCCATACAAAAAAAAAATAAATAAATAACTTTCAAATGCTTACCTCGATAGAGTTTCATCGTCATAAAAATATTTTTTGTAGACTCTCTGTAAAAATTGGCAAAATCGTTTTTTAATAATTAAAGTCAAAAGTTACAGGACTGTAATTATAAACAAGAAAGTTACAGTCGATCAAAATAAAACATATAAAAAATTGTAGTTTAACTAATAAATTCCGAAAAAATTTTCAAAAGTATTCAATTTGCACCTGTGAACGCACAGTGCCGGACAATAAAATAAAATCACTCCGAACAAAAATGATTATATGCATTTTTTGTTGCTTTTAGATACAAAAAAATGTAAACTTCTCTCATAAATAATCGTTATTATAGAGCACGTTAATAGTCTCATTTTGCACTGCTAACGAAGCATTTAACGAACGATTGGCTATGCGAACGATGTTGAATTCAAGCAGTAGCAGGATTCCCAAAAAGTTAACGACAATAATAGTTATCGTTATCGGTCATTGTTCATGCACAGTTTCATAGTAAATGACAGTTTTCGCTAGTTAACTACAGCGACAATCGTCGCTAAGGCGTTTGGGAATCCCGCAACAGAAATATGTATTTCGAACGAAGCTTATCGTTAGCTTAATCGACAAGCTTTTATTTTATATGTACACTCAAACTGTTATACACAAGCAGTTGTCAAATGTGGTGCTGTCATATCAAACACTAGGGAAGTTTTCTGTATTTTGTCTACTTACTTCAAAGATTTTTTAAATATGTTGCTTTTTTTCTTATATGCTGGCAGTGCTCTTTGCTTTTGTTCGGTTTGTGTATTCAATAAATAAACATTGAGCAATTAAGTGGTTTGCGGATTTGTTTTTCATTATTATTGTTTTTGGTGATTGAGTGATTTCTTTTGACATGTATGCAGCTATTCATTTTATGTGTTTCAAAGTGCTTCACAGCCTTCAGACACTGTATATATTTATATAATTTATTTACCTTTAGGTTCAGAATTTTTAATTTTTTAACCATTCTATTAACGACTGCAACCACAACGATAACATAAAAGTGAACATATGATTTTGACGTTGGGATTCGTGGTTTCATGGCTCGTTAGAAATACATATTGCAAATATGTAACTGTACTACGTCATCGTTCGCATCAGCTGTTATCGTTGTTTGATTTTGTTTGAATTACAAATTTAAAAAACAGGAACGAACACTGTTTTGAATGAACCGATTGATCGGAAATGCTTGCTAGGTTTCGTTCAAACACAAGTGTTTGTTGGGTAATTCTCGAAATTATTAGAAGACGTGTAAATGTAATGGTACAATAAAATAGAATCGCTTGATTGAGAATTACTTAACTGAAAACTTTTTGAGTAAAGTGTTAAGTTTTTGTTGGAAATCGAGTATAAGTATCCTACAAGAAGGCGCAAAACTAGTAGGTTAGGCCGATAATATTGCTCTTGTTGTAAACAAGCAAACTGCTGAATTGATCGAGATAGTTGCTAATGATATGCCGTTGTAAGAGATGGCTGCCGAGAAACGGCCTACAACTTGCTGTGCCAAAAATAGAAGAAATTTTAATGACAGATCGCAGGGGCTATAAAATACCGAGGATACGTATACAAGATAGTGAGATACCTTTCAACGAGCTTACGCTACTTGGGTGTACAATTGGATAATAATCTTAGCTTCAAATATCATGTACTGCACATTCGTGATAAAGCCTTGAAAACAGCGACATCAATAGCCAGAATAATGCCAAACTGTAGCGGCCCAAAGCCGAAGACAAGAAAACTAATAAACAGTGTACTACGCTCCCAACTTCTTTATGCCGTCCGAACCTATGTCAGGGCACTGAATCTGAGAATCTGAAGTACAACATTAGGGAATTACATAAACCACAGAGAGTCAGTGCTCTTCGTATCACATCAGCTTACCGTACAGTATCTACAAGTGCGGCATTGAATCTGAGATTCTGAAGTACAACATTAGGGAATTACATAAACCACAGAGAGTCAGTGCTCTTCGTATCACATCAGCTTACCGTACAGTATCTACAAGTGCGGCATTAGTGCTTGCAAGTATACCACCAATAGACCAACTTATATACGAAAAAGAGGAAATATATACCCAAACTAATCGCATAAGTAGCGCCAACACTAATTCACTAGAGCGATCGAGAAAAATCGCAGAGATTAGAAACAAGGCCAGGGCCTTAATAGCCAAATGGCAAGAACGTTGGAACCAAGACGATAATGGGGGATGGACCTACAGCCTTATCCCAAATATAAAAGCTTGGATAGATAGGAAACATGGAAACCTGGGCTATTTCTTAACTCAGTTGATGACAAATCATAATAGTTTTAATAAATACCGTCACAGATTAAAAATGAAAGAAACCACTTGCTGTGACTCATGCGGAGCATTAGGATAAGATGCAAAACATATAATCTTCGAAAGTGGTTAGAAGAGAGGCAAATTCTAAATGATATGCTTGGTTTAACCCTAACTCACGAGAATATGGTAAACGCAATGCTAAAATCTGCAAATGCATGGAAATTGTGTGAAAATTATATCAATAAAATATTAAAAGAAAGGTGCTCAGTAGTTTCGAACCTCCTTACTTAGAGAAAGTAAGAAGGACGTAGGAACTTCATAAAAAATAAGCCCCCGTCCTGATGAAATGCTGAAGCGTTTCCGCGGTGGAGTTGGTGGAGTTATCGTGGGGCCACTAGATGATAGCGCCTATCACTACGTCGTATAAAAAAAAATATATGATATAGATATAGATATAGATATAGATATAGATATAGATATAGATATAGATATAGATATAGATATAGATATAGATATAGATATAGATATAGATATAGATATAGATATAGATATAGATATAGATATAGATATAGATATAGATATAGATATAGATATAGATATAGATATAGATATAGATATAGATATAGATATAGATATAGATATAGATATAGATATAGATATAGATATAGATATAGATATAGATATAGATATAGATATAGATATAGATATAGATATAGATATAGATATAGATATAGATATAGATATAGATATAGATATAGATATAGATATAGATATAGATATAGATATAGATATAGATATAGATATAGATATAGATATAGATATAGATATAGATATAGATATAGATATAGATATAGATATAGATATAGATATAGATATAGATATAGATATAGATATAGATATAGATATAGATATAGATATAGATATAGATATAGATATAGATATAGATATAGATATAGATATAGATATAGATATAGATATAGATATAGATATAGATATAGATATAGATATAGATATAGATATAGATATAGATATAGATATAGATATAGATATAGATATAGATATAGATATAGATATAGATATAGATATAGATATAGATATAGATATAGATATAGATATAGATATAGATATAGATATAGATATAGATATAGATATAGATATAGATATAGATATAGATATAGATATAGATATAGATATAGATATAGATATAGATATAGATATAGATATAGATATAGATATAGATATAGATATAGATATAGATATAGATATAGATATAGATATAGATATAGATATAGATATAGATATAGATATAGATATAGATATAGATATAGATATAGATATAGATATAGATATAGATATAGATATAGATATAGATATAGATATAGATATAGATATAGATATAGATATAGATATAGATATAGATATAGATATAGATATAGATATAGATATAGATATAGATATAGATATAGATATAGATATAGATATAGATATAGATATAGATATAGATATAGATATAGATATAGATATAGATATAGATATAGATATAGATATAGATATAGATATAGATATAGATATAGATATAGATATAGATATAGATATAGATATAGATATAGATATAGATATAGATATAGATATAGATATAGATATAGATATAGATATAGATATAGATATAGATATAGATATAGATATAGATATAGATATAGATATAGATATAGATATAGATATAGATATAGATATAGATATAGATATAGATATAGATATAGATATAGATATAGATATAGATATAGATATAGATATAGATATAGATATAGATATAGATATAGATATAGATATAGATATAGATATAGATATAGATATAGATATAGATATAGATATAGATATAGATATAGATATAGATATAGATATAGATATAGATATAGATATAGATATAGATATAGATATAGATATAGATATAGATATATATTTTTAGATATATTTTATTTCATAGCTTTAAGTTTTCACTTCGGTCGGCAGTCCCCTCACTGCTTACTTTTTTAATTTTAATCTTCCACAGTGTGTGACTTGCGAAACAAAAAAAATAGTTTAAAAAAAATATGCAAATCTTACCAAAACTTTAAAGCGTCCGGTTTGACATGGAATCCCCGATATGTAAGTTAAACTTTAAGACTCTTGATTTGTCAGAGAGGAGTTTTCTCTTAGTATAAACTGTATTCATAAAAAATATTTCTAAAGTTAAATTAATAGAAGGAAAGATATTTATTGGTTTCTTTGCCAAAAATATTTTTAATCAATATTTAGAAAATATTTTCTAATTTGTCAACTCTTCAGCTAGTGAATAGAAGGTAATATTATGTGAACTGGATTAAATCGTATTTCATGGAGCGATCTTATCAAATACGCTTTCCAGACGTATTGTCTTCTGAATTTATTGCAGAATCAGATGTTCCTCAGCTGCCCAATTTTGATTAGTTTAGCAATCAATGATGTAACTCACATCATTGAACTCTCTCATTTGCTTATTTATGCCGGTTATGTGAAAATATCTAAATATATATTTATAGTCTGATATAAATATATTATAATAGTATAAATAATAGTCTGATCTAAAATCCTTTGAAGTTTGGTGTCCTAAAAATAATATGTTCCTAATTCCAGATAAATGCCAAACTATGACCTTTTCGCGAAAAATGAACAATTTTATTTTTGATTACAAGATTAAAGATACTGCCTTGAGTCGTGTAGATACCGTCAAAGACCTAGGTATATGCATGGATTCTAAGCTGTCGTTTAAGATTCATATTGATAATATATGTAAAAAGCTGTCGTTTAAGATTCATATTTATAATATATGTTTTCAATGCTTGGATTTATAAAACACTGGGCCAATAAATTTAATAACATGATTACTACTACAACGTTGTATTATGCAATTGTGCATCACCACTTAGAGTATGCAAGTCAAGTTTGGTCCCCAAGTTACAATGTGCATGTTGATTGAATAGAAATAATCCAAAAACGTTTTGTTCGGTTTGCTCTAAGGGGCTTAAGTGGGTTGGACATATTAGACCTTCCTCCTTATGAGAATCGTTTGAAGCTATTAAAAATGCAGTTTTTAAGTGATCGCAGATACCGTATATTTACACCAAGTCATAACGGGTGTATTCGACTCTCCAGAATTTCATTCTCACATAATTTCTACGATAAGAAGCAGTAGAAACGCTAACGATGTATTTTATTTACTATTCAGTAGAACAAATTATATGGCTGCTGCTCCACATATTCCATTGGAACTGCACGAGTACCTTTGTTAACAATTAGAGCATTTTTGATGTTAATTTGTCAAAAGGTCAACTCAAAAGTAGATCAAAACCGGTGGTGTAATTAGATCTATGTATATGCCTGTGTATATGTTAGTTGTTATGTCTTGTGTTGTCCCTGAGCCCAACTCATTCATTGGTGGCTAAATTTTTCCCTCATTAACTTTTTTGGGGTCACTGGTATCCAGAATATTGATATTGTTCAATGATTTTGGGGTCGTGGCCTTGAATTGACGAATGCTGAGGAAGTGCATAAAAGGTGTAGTAGCTGAACTCTATTGTTATTGCATGTGAAAGGATTTGCGCTTTTTAGCCCTTGTCTATGAACAAATTTGTCATTTATACTTTAAGTGCAAATAAATCAAAAAAGATATTAAACGCTAAAATTAAAAAACTAACTAGAGAGTTGCGCAATAACTACGGACAACCGTTTGAAATCTTTTCCCAAAAAATGTTGGCCCTTTTATTTAAAAGCTTAAAAAAAATCTTAATACACAAAATTATGTGCAACATCCTTTTGACTGTTTTTTTTAGTTTGTTGTTATTGTTGAAGGTGGTACCAACAACGAATTCAATTAAAGAAAAAAAAAAAGAAATAAAATGCTGCTTTAATCTCCTCGCAAAATGCTGAGCATATCCGCAGCTTAATTCCGCTGAAACGAAAAAAAAAAAAAGGAAAATAGTTTTTATGCAAGACAAGTTGTTCAAAACAACTTACGAATAAAAAAAAGAAACGTACAAAAAAGTTTAACATTTTCATGTATTTTACGTGCCGCTTGTGAACATGTACGCAATACAAAGCCAAGCAATATGCTTTTAACCCAACCGCCGTTGCTTTGGTCCAATCCCAAGCGAGAGCATGTTGAATGTCATTAAGATTCCTCTAACGACATTTTAAGCAGCGATGCGCAAAGTAAAGCTCTACGTTACGTACACAAAAACACAAGAAAATATTTTATGTTGCTTAACCCTTTTTGGACATTTTCGATGACTACTGAATCCTCAACCAAAAACAACAACAGTCAGCACGCTGAATGTTTCATTCAAATTACAACAACTGCTTTGCATTGTAACAGTGTGTGTGAGTGTAGTGGTGACCATGCTGCGTTGAGAGATGTGTGGTGGGCGTTAGATGAAGAACGTTAACGGTCATTAGCTGCCATTTAAGTCATCAAACGAACCACAAAAATTCCCTTTGGCCAAAAATTGTATGAAGATACAATGTGTGTGTGTGTGTGTGTGTGTGTGTGTGTGTTGGTATGTGTGTGAGTGAGTGTGCGGTTGTATATGTCTTTACATGCATATGTATGTTAAAAGTTATTACGTCATCATAGGGTAAGTGAGACAGCGTGTTGAATTGTGTTCTTTATATTGTCAACGAGTTTGTCATTGTATGATTTTTTGTTGTTGTTTTGGTTATTGTTGTATAAATTATGGCGCCAGCAGCAATGAAACTTGAGCCCCAGCACGTTAAACGATTCTACTTTGGAATTGGTATGTTCGCGCGTAGCTCTGTGTTAGTGTATTGTGTGTTTACATGTGTGTGAGCGACAGCTAACTATACAAGTTTCCATGAATATGCAAATTGAGTGGTTTTAAATTTCAAAATGTTAGCTTAATTCTTAGGGCTGACATTTGTTTGTTTGTATTTCTTTTTCTTGGTGTTGTTGTTTTTGTCATCCTTTATAGAAGTAACAAATTTTAAGGGTTACAATTGCTGCTGCCTCTGCTGCAGATGCTTCTTAAGAGAATGATAAATGCCAACAAATGGTAATCAAATCTTTTAAGTGTGTCTCGAAAAATAACAACATTAAAAAATTAGCAAAATAAATTGCTAACAGCACCGTGAAAAAGGATATTTTTTGTTTTAGTTCAATTTTAGGTCATGATGTGCCAAAAAGTATTTCATCAAACATCCTTATATAAGTGTGACCTTCAAAACTTGCAGGTTAATTAATTATTGTGAACCTAAAAATGAACCCGTAATGAAGCACAAAACGACCCTAAAACAAAAACTGAACTCAAAAGAATGAATCGCTATAAAAAATTCCATTTAAGGGATTTAGCATTTAAAATAAATTTCAAATATTCATTAAATCTAAGCACCGACTTGCAGACCCACACACACTTACTTTGTTAAGATATATTCTAAAGTTTCAATCATAATGGAAGTTAATTCTGAATTGAAATTCTGTTATTCTAAGAAAAGGTGTACCATTTTTATGTGTTAACTGTGATCACGAATATGGCCGTAATTTTAAAGTTATCACGATGAAATTCAAAATATAAGCTTTTTTCAAAAAACTGAAGATCAAATTCAAGAATGAGCCAAATCGGGCGATCCTAGAAAGGGGGCGTGTACCTTTATTTTTATATATTTCCATCTACACAGTTTCATCGATTTCAACCAAATTTCGCTTACACATTCTTTAGTATAATGAGAAGTCTTAAGCCTACAAAGATGGGTGGGAGTGGTCAAGAGGCGTGTCAATTTAATTATTGTATTTGCACCATTTGTCTGATTTTTACCAAATTTTGCAAATAAATTCTTTACCATTAGGAGCAGTCCGTAGTTTATAAAAGTAGGCGGAATTAGAAAGGAGGCGTGAGTTTTTATTTCAATGAAACTTCTTCTACACTTTTTTCTGAGTTCAACTAAATTTTTCAGAAACTTCGAGAACATTGAAGAAGCTTCAACAACATTATAAATATTCTCGAATCTTCCAAAATATTCTCGAATCTTTGTTGTTGTTGTTGTTGTTGCTGCTGCTGCTGCTGCTGCTGTTGTTGTTGTTGTTAAAGCTTCTTCAATATCCTCGAAGTCTCTAAAATATTCTCGAAGCTTCTAAAAGCTTCTCGAAACATCTAGAATCTGGGTGATGTCATCGGCTTGAGCCACCGTGCCACCTGGCCCAGCAGTTACTGGGAACTATTCGTAAAACGATTTGATTCAACAAACCAAACGAACCAAACCAACAACTATAACAACAACATAAGCAGCTACTAAAGCTTATTTTAGGCACGATTTTTCTCATATGAAAATGCAAATTTTTTGAAGTGAAAACTTCCTTAGGAGCGCGAAGCACTTTTTTGGTAGAGAGAAAAACTATAGATTTGCGATATCATCACTCTGTCAGCTATTCATTTCTGTTGCATTGTATATCAATGCTAATGCCGTGGTTATGCTAGGCAAACATGTTTGGTGAGCTTTTTTTTTTCTTACCGACGCGATTACCAACCAATTACCGTTTACCGAAGCGGTAACCAACCGGTTACCGAAGCGATTACCAACTGATTACCAATTACCGAAGCGATTACAGACCCATCACCTATTATCGAAGCAATAACCAACCCATTATCAATTACCGAAGTGATTACCAACCGATTACCGAAGTGATTACCAACCCATTACTATTTATCGAAGCGATTACCAACCGATTACCGATAACCGAAGTGACTACCAACCGATTACCGATTACCAAAGCGATTACCAACCGAATACTGAATCGATATTCAACCAAGTACCGAAGCGATTATCAACCGATTACCAATTACCGAAGCAATTACCAACCCATTACCTATTACCAACCGATTTCCAATCACCGAAGCGATTACCAACCGATTACCGAAGCTAACAACAACCGTTTATCGAAGCGAGTACCAACCGATTATAAATTGATTACCAATTACTGAAGCGACTACCAATCGATTACCGACTACCAAAGCGATTACCAACCGATTACCGAAGCGATATCCAACCAATTACCGAAGCGATTACCAACTGATTACCAATTACCGAAGCGATTACACACCCATCACCTATTATCGAAGCATTAACCAACCCATTATCAATTACCGAAGTGATTGCCAACCGAATACCGAAGTGATTACCTACCCATTTCTATTTATCAAAGCGATTACCAACCGATTACCAATTACCGAAGTGACAACCAACCGATTACCGATTACCAAAGCGATTACCAACCGAATACCGAAGCGATATCCAACCAAGTACCGAACCGATTATCAACCGATTACCAATTACCGAAGCAATTACCAACCCATTTCCTATTACCAACCGATTTACAATCACCGAAGCGATTACCAACCGATTACCGAAGCTAACAACAACCGATTATAAATTGCCGAAGCCATTACCAACCCATTACTATTTATCGAAGCGATTACCAACCGATTGTTAACTACCGAAGCGATTGCCAACCGATTACCGAAGCGATTACCAACCGATTACCGAAGCGATTACCAACCGATTACCAACCAGTTTCCGAGCCAATTACCGATTACCTAACCAAAGTAATTGTGTTATATTATATACATATAAACATTAAAAAATAGCAGTTTATACATTCAAATACGCATAAATTGATAAAAAGACTTTCACGCATCTGATTTTAAGACTTCAACTATTTCGGAAGTTCATAACAGCTATGTTATTTCATAGCTT
This sequence comes from Coremacera marginata, assembly GCA_914767935.1. Classification (NCBI taxonomy): domain Eukaryota; kingdom Metazoa; phylum Arthropoda; class Insecta; order Diptera; family Sciomyzidae; genus Coremacera; species Coremacera marginata. Next base: position 39,914,589 of record OU612043.1, read on the forward strand.
TAAGTTTTCACTTCAGCAAGCAGTCTCCCCACAGCGTACCTTTTTTTTTATCTTAGGTTTTGCTATTTTGTGGCTTTATTAAAGAAATGACAAAATCCAAAATAAGATATTCTTTTATCCGGCCCGTAACTGATATTTAAGCATAAATTTAATCTTTTTACAATAAATATTAAAAGCTGTAGGTATACCTCAAAAAGTGATCCGTAGCGATGCATGTGCTTGAAAAATTTGAGAAGAAGACTCCCAAACAAATTTCGGTGTAAAATGTAATTTTGCGCCAAAAAACGCTTTAATTTTGTCTTTATTGTTATTTCTTAATAACATTGTATTTTTTAGAGTGCATATTTGCATAGATTGCAAAATATATCAATTTTTTAAAATCACTTGATTTCATTTCAATGTATATGATGAATACATTTATTCTATTGTATCTATTTAAAATATTTTTTTTTTGCTCCGGTGTTCAATATTGCGCCTAATACTAATAGCGACGTCAATGTCTAAATCAACAAAACCAAAAAAGTTTGCTTTTTTAATATTTTCAGTAATATATTACAACACAAAATACGCTTCTAAAATTTTTGTCAGTGAAAACAAAAATTGGGAGAGTAGAGGGTTAGTCAAGGGTAACTAATTTTTTAAAATTATTTTCCATTAATTTTAATGTCTGAGCTCTTACAATTTTTACGAGATAAACTGCAGCAAAACAACGTGCAAATATTCATTTGAAAGCTTAACGCTTTCTGTCTGAGAGTTAAGTAATTTTCAAAGAAATCTGTTCATCAGAATCCATTTAACAAACGACAGCCTGTTCTAACTAAGTACCTTAAAATTTAAAACAAAAGTTGCGGTAGGCCAACGAACATAATCCTCGATCCCAAAAAGTAAAGAGAGGGATACATACAGACGTTGAGGACATGTGATTGCACTTAATAGTTGGGCAGCAGAGTGATGTTGGATGAGGTCACCACAAATACTGCAGACAGGATGAAAAGCGAGAAAATGAAGGACAGAACAAAAAGTGTACCTATGTAAACGAGGTGGCAAAACTTGAGTTGCTGAGTGTAACGTCAACCATGCTCGATAGCTTGTTAAAAGCTAAATGCAGGTTGGCAACACTTTGAAGTAATTGAGCGTTACACGAAAGGCGTTACAAATGAATTGCAGTGGTTTTTCTTCGATGCAGTGGTGTTGGTGCTGCTGCAACAGCTGCAAAATTGAGCAAATATTATTGAATAGTTGTTGGAGAAAAAAGCTTTTAGTGGTTAAAAAAAAAACCTAGTTAAACGAGACGAAATAAGGAAAATCAAGTCAAATAAGCTTTAATGATGTGATATAAATTTTAGAAATGTGAAAAAATTCCTCTTACAGCATATTTTGCTTAGTTTAACAAAATATATGCCAAGTAAAACTCATGCAAAATGCATAAAACCCTTTTTCGTTTCAGTCCCAAATCAACCGTTCCGCCCATTTTGTAGCAGAAGCAGTTATTGGCAAAACAGCCACACACATGAGAAATGCGACAACAGCGTTAAAGTGTTGCCAGCTATAAACAAAGGCAAATGTAAACAATTTTGAGAAAGAAAACAACAACAGTGAAGAACTTCGCTTTATTCATAGCGGCTAAAAGTCAAAATAAATATATTTATTATTTGTGCCAACTTTTCACTTTAAATTCCTGGGAAATTCGGTATGTTTGTTGAATGTAGAATTTTAGAATGTTTCCCCTTGCCTTTCTCTGACATGAGATACGACTAAATGTCAAATAAATTGCGACTTATTGTGTGATTTGTAAGCAAAAGAAAACATAGTATAATTTCAGGCACAAGCGTAACAAATATAAGTCGCACAGGCAAGCGCGCCAACTTCAACATATATGCGGGTGTGTGTGTGCGTGTGTGGAGCTTGTTTAGCATTAGATAAATTATTTAAATATATAACACAACAACATATACTTAGCTAAAAAAACACACACACACACACATTTATTTGACTTACGCTGAAATGTATGCAAAATAAACAATAAAGTCAAAATATTATTCCGTTTTTGACTGTCAGGCAGTGCTGAATAACTCAAATTGTTGTTGTTGTTATTGTTGCTCATAATGCTGCATTTGACAAACTCCTGATTTACGATGTGTTTGTTGATCGTTGACAAATTTATAACACTGTATAACAAAATCTGAGTCATCAACATGCATGACTGACTCTCTGTCTGTCAGTCTGTCTATCTATCTGTTCACACTATAACAATAGCTCAAACATGTTTTGCATAAAAATTCCATCATAAGCATCATACTAAATGCTGCTTGCTGGTTTTATATTTTTCTACACATCAAATAGTTTAGTTTTATACATTTAATTGCTTGAAGGACATGTTGCAGCAGCCGCTGCAGCTGACAGCTTCAATCAAAATTAATTGACCTCAATAAAATTGCAGCGCGAAGATCTCTTAAAAAAAAAAAAAAAAAATGATGCATTGAAAACTAAAAACCGTTGAAAACTAAAAACAAAACTTAAAAAAAAGGTGCCTGCATGTATGCAAAGCTTTATTTCTGCGCTTCAGAGTGGCTTTAATAGCCACTTGTTTGTATTGTGCTTGGCACGCATGCAAACACATGCAGCTATGCACGAATGTAGGTATTTATGCACACACGCTCACATGCCAACTCATGCATACACTAAAAAGACATAGATATAAATACAAATAAAGCTTAAGCTAAACAACAATTTAAATAAAAACCGCACAAAAAGCAAAAAAAAAAAAAGAAAAAACAAAACAACGCAACTTTATTTTAACGAGTCTAAAATGCAAACAAATGTGCTGCATGCATCCTCTCTCTCCCTCTAACTCTCTATCTCTTTTAACTTTTAACTTTTCACTCTCTATCACTCTTTAACCTCGCCGCTTCAGCAACACTCATCCTTGCTTTTGGCGTAAATCTATTTGTACGTGTTTGTTTCGGCACTTTTTTAAATAAATTCTGCACTCTTGTTGCAGTGGTTGCCGCCGTTGAAGTGGCTCATTCTAAGCCAAATCAATTGAAACGTTTTGTGTAAAAAGCGTAAAAATTAAAATCCACAAAGAACATGAAAGAGTCGCTGAAACAAAGAAGAAAAAAAAAAAAAATTCCATAAAATTCATTTAGAAAAATATTCGATATTTTTATGGCGAAAAATTCAGTTTAAAAAATAAATCTTTTGGGGGGAAAAAAAACTTAACATGGACATGATATAATGGAATATTTTAAATTGTTTTTTGTTTAATTCAGTATATTGTTTGTTGTGAGTGACTCGAGAGGGAGTATGGAGTATGCTTAGATGTTAAAGAGTTGCCAACTTTCTAATAAAGCAATTTTATTTCGCTGACTCTTATTTGTAATCCAAATAATACTTTTTTTTTGTGTTGCATTTCATAGTTGTTGAATTTCTAAAAAAATAAAAATAAAAATAAATAAATAAATAAGCTGAGGTGAATAAATAAATAAAATTGAAGCAATGAGACAAAAAATAGTACTAATTTACTAATTTGTTTTCTTTAATCTTACTAGCTGTTGCCCGTTAAAAAGAACAGACCTTCCTAAATGAGGAAAGTAGATGAAAGTAGTGATGTACTTCTAGCTATATTTATAAAGAAATTTTAGTACTATCATACAGGCCCGTAGCCAAAATTTTCGATGGAGGGAAGATTTTCGAGAAAAATATATAGAAGTAAAAGTAAAAAATATGGGAAGACAAGGATATGGGAATTTTTCCAAATAAAATAGTTTACTTTTGCTAATATTCTTAAATTTTACTTTTTTAAAATAACGAAAAGAGAGAAATATCACCAGGGTTTATTCAAGGTTTATTCAAGGTTCAAGGAGAAAGCACTCGTTTTCCGCCTTTGCTCGAACTGTCAAAGTAGCTGCTAGCTAAAAATTGTACAGATTCAGGTTTTTTTTCTTGATTTCCTTTTATCTATTCTGACAGTTTGACCGAGCTTCTCTCAAGTGACTTAAGCTATATTAATGAACCTAGGGTTTATTGAATTTTTTATCGAATTTTTGAGAACAAAACTTTAAATTTTTGCCTATAATTTTTGAGTAATTGTTCAAATTGAGAATATTAATTGTTTTTAAAAATATAAATTGGCAAAATTAAGACAAAAAGTAAAAATTTCCTACATAAAATTTTACAAATACAAAAACTTAAGTTTAAGGCGGTCTTCTCATTCAAAACCCGTTTTTTGGACCCTTTTAAAAAAAATTCTTATTTGAAAACGCAAAGAATAATTGAAAACTTTTTTATTCATTGTATTACAAAAGGTTCAAAGTAAATAAAAAATTTTTGTTTGCCTCGATACGTGGGCTGCTCAAAAAGTAATGACACTTCAAAGTTGGTGGTGAAAAAAAAGGTGTCGTCACGGCGGCCACGATTCCGGGTCTCCGGAGCGTCTGAAATGAAAAAAAAACGGGGTTATAATCAGTATAGATGTAATTCTCGGGTGAATCTCAAGCTTAATTTTGTGATTTTTTTTGACAAAATGGCGGCCATTCAAAAAAAAAATTTCAATTTCGGGTTTTTTTTTTGTAGTTTAGTGTAAAAAAAAATAGTAAAAAATTTTTTAAAATTATGGTCGAGATTCACCCGAGAATGGTGACAATTCTGCGTCGATTCCACTTTGTTTCATGAAAATCGGTTCAGTTGAACTGGAGATATCATGGCCGCCAGTTCGAAAAACGTGGGTTCGAGATAAACGCGTTTAAAGTTTGAAGTAATTTTTTTGGGGGAAAAAAAAAATCAAAAATGTTTAAATGCAGTTTTAAAGAGCTGACAATTTTTACTTACAAATATTAGTCGGCGATGCCAGCTCCATACAGGCCACCTTCCTCTTTTTCGTAGAAACTGCTTTCTGCTGCCCTCTCTGCTCTGCGAGCCGTTCTGCCAGCTTTTGATGATGCCGCTCACTTGGGCGTTTTTTTTTTTTTTTATTACTTTTCCGATCCATTTTACAAAAATCACAATAAATTTATGAAAAATTTACTTTTCCGTTCACTGAAGCGCACGCGTCTGTTGCTCAACTCGATACAAACTGAACTAAATGATGCTTTCAGTTGAACACCTGGACTCAAAAAATGCTTCAACCCCTAAAACAAGCAGAAATGTGTATTCGTATGTTTGTATGAATATGTGTGCAAACACGTTTTTACCTAACAATAAACATTTTCAACGGAATTCGGTGGTTACTTTATGCCGCTTCGTTCGAAAATGAGTCGAAAAAAAATAGCTCATTTTGACGAAGACCTTGCTTCACAAAAAAGGCTGTATCTTCTAAAGTATTTCGAATTTCTAAAAATCCTTTTAGGGGCATATTAACAACTACCCAAGCTATAAATAAATGCAAAAAAAAAGTCGAAAAAAAAAGTTGATCAATGAGAAGACCCCCTTAAAGCATAAAGTATTCAAAAGAAAAACAAAGTTTATTTCTAAATAAATAAATAAATATATAAATAAACGGAAATAAATATTTAAATTTTTTTATAATTTTTAAAGACAATTTTTTAAGTTTTGAGAACAAAATTTTTGATTTTTGCCAATAATTTTTGAGTAATTGTTCACACTAAGAATTTTAGTTGTATTTAAAAACATAAATTTTCAAAATTAATACAAAAAGTAAAAATTTCCCTCATTTAATTCACTAAAACAAAAACTAAAGCTTTAAGCAAAATCTATTAAACAGAAAAATAATATTTATTTTCATATAATAAAATAAAATAATAAAAATTTTATAACGGTAATAAGTGTAATTACAACAATAAATATAAAGTTTTTTGAATCAGTTCACCAGTTGAAGTTATGAAACAAGAATATACATAAATGTTGTATTTTACATGAACAGGACAAAAAAAAAAAAAAAAAAAAATTAAATCGTTAAGACGGTTTATTTTTGGCTGTGTTACTTACACCAACTTTGGTCTCTACACCGAGAAAAAAGCTTATGTTTAATTGAAAAAAAACCTAGTATAATTTATTAGATGGTTTTGGCAGTTTTCAGCTTCCCAAGTACTTTATCAAAACGTCTAAGTTTTACATGTTGACTTGCCAATTTTTTGTTGGGTTATAAATTAACCAAGTATTTGGTAATTTTTTATACACTACTTTAAAAAAAAAAAAAAAAAATGGAATTTCAAACATATAACTTTTATCGGGCTTTGGTTTTTTTTATTTTCCTTTTTTTTTGAACAACAACACAAATTTTTCTCTTATCAACACCGTTTTATTCTTAGAAATTAATGACTTCTCGGCTTTTCTTGCTGCGTGACGTCTATTATAACATTAAATTAAATTAAATATCAAATACAAAAATTTATCCTTCGCATGCCGTTGCGAATCGAACCCACCGATACCACTGTGTATTAAGTCACTACACTACGCATTGAGTCAAACTCCTTGGTTACGCGAAGTGATTTATATTAATTCAATATTAATTCAATATTAATATTAATTCAATATTAATTACAACTGAAGCTATGCTGCAGCATAACACAATAATCTATTAAAAGATTTTTGTTGTATGGCAATCAACACAAAACTGCATCTGTTAATACAGCATCTGTTAACATAGCTGCAGTTATGTCAGCAAGTAGTAGCAAGGCTGTTTTGATCAGTAGGTAAAGCGATGGACTGGCACCAAAAGTTCCAGGTTCGATTCCGCACGGCGGGCAAAGAAATTTTTGTTTCTTTTCTTTTTGTTGATGAAATGTAATAAAATTTACTGGTGTATTTTTATTTATATATTAAGGTGTGTTTTTTAATTTACTTTATGATATTTTTGAATTTAAAAGTGGTTTTATTACAAAAAAACCATTCAATTATCCAATCTATCCTTCTCTCGTGTGTCTAATGACGCAGCTGTTTTTTTTTTTTTTGCAGAAAATAGCACAAAACTATGCTAGTTGTTTTTTAATTTTGTATTTTTGGATTTTGGGCTTAGGTGAATCAAATATTTTTTGTTGGGCAAGTTATCGAAGTATGTGCTTTCAAAGCAATGTATTAAACAATAAATTGCGTAGGTGAATAAGCATAAGTTTATAATTCCCATACAATTCTCTTTACCCAAGCCGACTTAGGTGAGTTACCTATTGCTTTTTACCCCGGTGTAGCTTTTCTAGAAGATTTTGGCTCTGTGCAAAGTCTAGTTCGGGTTTCGTCCAATCGTAAGGAGTCAAAATATGACTTTTTCAAAAATTATTGTATCCGCTTAAAAAATAATAAAAAAAAAACAATTTAAGAATAACTAAATAAAAAATTTGTAATTTTTTAAAATTTTCTGGATAGTTTAAAACAATTTGAAAAGTGTCAAATTTCAAAATAATTACATCGATAAGTTTTCTTATGAAACTATGGAAAAAATTATTCAATTTTCTAAAACTGTTTAGGTTTATTTGGAACCATGCCTTTTTAAGACTAATCATTTGGTAACTAATCTTTGCACAGAACCAATATTTTGTAAACAAGTTGGAGAGCTATAGAGGTAGAATCGCCTAATATCAATTTATGACTTTTTGGAAACTTTAAGTCTCAAAACTTTAATTATAGGACTTAATTTGTAAAGTAAAATTAAAGTTTCTTGCATCACGTGAAAATACCCAAAATAGTTTTTAAGTTCGAGTAGAATCCTCTTAAAAATATTATAATAAAGATTATAATTTCTAATTTTAAAAAAGAAAAAAATCAATCGAAAAATTTTCTCAATGGATTGGAGTTTTGAAAGCAAAGAAATTGTATAAAAAAAAAATGTCAACTTCAGTTTCCTACAATTTTTAATATTATATTCGTTGGAGGTTTTATTTCATATAATGTTAATTTTTATCGGATGTCATACTTTTTGAATTTGAAAGTTGAATATGGTTCTTTAATATATAAACTCCTTCAAAATTATTCACATAAAATGATTGTAGCTTTTATAAAAAAATTTTACTTTTCCAAAAAATATTTTATTGCTGAAGCCATTTTTATACCCCAACGCGTACGGCGTAAGGGGTATTATATTAACTTTGTCATTCCGTTTGTAACGCCAATAAGGAGGTGTGGCAGGTATATAAAAGTATATATATTTTTGATCAGCATCACTTCCTGAGTCGGTTTCCGTGTATCCGTCTGTCTGTCCGTCTGTCGACACGATTACAGCCGCAATTTTAAAGCTATCGATATGAAATTCAAAATATAAGTTTATTTTTAAAAAACGAAGATCAAGTTCGAAAATGTGCCAAATCGGATGAAAACCACGCCTACCTCCCATATAAAGTGACTTTATATTAAGCGTAAAATGTCTTTAAAATCCACAAAAATTAAAGAAATGCCTTGAATTTGGCAGGTGAGCTTTGCTCTTCAGCTTTAATACTGGCTATGAATTTTGAAAAAAATCAGATGTAAACCACGCCTATCTCCCATACAAAGTAACTTTATTTTAAAAGTAAGATCTCTTAAAAATCTGCTTAAATTAAAGAAATGTCTTGAAATATTGCATAAAGGCTTTGATATACAACATAGACCACCACTATGATATTTGGCAAAATCGAATGAAAACCACGCCTACCCTCCAATACAAATGGGCTTTATTTTAAACATTAAATCTCTTAAAAATCTACAAAAATTAATGAAATGTCTTGAAATTTTGCACTTCTGCTTTGATATATAATATGAACCATCTCTATGATATATGGCAAAATCGGATGAAAACCACGCCTACTTCCCATACAAAGTGACGTCATCAAAATAAGAAAACTTTCAATAATATGTAAAACTGAATGTTATCGTGTAAGTCGTGGCTAAAGACCTTGAATATACTTTAATATGGCTGCGGGGGGGGGGGGGGGGTAGTTTTGCTTCGGTACCCTGCCGAAGCTCCACCCTTACTAGTTTTTTGTTACAATTCGTATTGAAAATGATAACTTTTGCTTTTTCAAGTAAATGAATATAATTATCTTAATTGTTCTTAATACGGAAAATGCTACGTTTTCATTTTAATAGTCTGTTTTGTTTTATTTTTCCATACTTACTAGAAAATTTGAGGAGGTTTTGAATCCATAAAAGTCCCCCTCGGCTACTGCCCTGACATCATAATTTAAATTTACTAAGATTATACTAAAACCCCCCCGTTTTAAGAGAATTTTTATCTTTTACCCACAATCGAAACATAGTTCAACTCGGAATATATGTTGACTTCGACCAATTTTAACCACCCATTACAGCCTAAGGCAATTGGAAAACTGTTTTAGAAATGCTTCACTCCTTCTAAACTTTGCACGATATATGTATCATATATTAGACCGAAGTCTTTATATACATTTGAGAGTTTAATTCGTTAATTTGGGTAGGGGCTTCAAGACCTCAAATCCTAAGTGTTTAAGCTTCCGTATGTGTAGATATTTGATCCAAAATGTTGTTATTTTACAGTGCTTCCATACAAATTGTGTGCTTCTTACTTGTTTGCCCGAAGAATTTGAAAAAATCATCCGAAATTTAAAGATATGACTTTCGATGCAAATATCTCCGCTGGTTTTAAATATATTTCACTTAACTTTTTTTTCTCAAAAAGTTCAATAAAATTACTTTATAAAAACTATTACAAGAATACGTTTTGATATTTATCTTTATATCATTTATATTTTTAATCTTTTTTTCAAAATTGTTCCAAAATAATTAATGTTTCTCAAAAAGTTACTTGAAAGTTGTTTTTGTTGTAAAAGAAATTCAAATCAAAAATTGCATTTTAAATTCTCTTTTACGTGGCATAATATTTATTAGCAAAAATTGTTTCAGTTTTACACAAAACTTAACTACCTGTTTCTGTCATTAAAAAACAAGGGTACCCCCTTTGATTTTTTTGACGAAATTTATTTTTTTTAAAAAATGTTCCTTTTATATTTCTTTTTAAATAATCTAGCTTAAATAATAATTTATTAAAAAAAAAAAAAACCCAATATTTCTATCTAATCAAAAGTTTTTACTAAAAATATATTTTCATATGATGTGGATCTGTATTCACAACTCATTTCTGTTAAATATGAAATTCTATATATGTACTTCCCTTGCTCATTTTTATTAGAATCGCCTTGCTTATTTTCAAAACTTTAGGAGCTACAAATATTTTTGCATTGTTTTCAATTTCACAAAAAAGTATAATTTTTTAAGCAACTGAAATACAGAAGAGAAGGTTGGTTACAGTATCTTTAATGTAAAGTGTAAAGAAAAGGTTTATTGTGGATCAAATATCTACACATACGGAAAGTTTGAGAAAAAACAAAATTTTTGATACCCATAATGTTGTCGTTATCTATAACAAAATATTTTTTATTTAAGAAAATGAGTGCATTTTCTAATACAAAAATTTTAATATAAACAAGTAAAAGTTAAAAAAAAAACAAAAAAGGTAACTTTTAAAATTAGCAGAAATTAAACACAAGTGAAAATGAAACAATTTCGAGTACGGGCTCTTCATGATATCAACTAAATACTGTTAAAAATTTCAACAACAAAATAACAATAAAACTTTTTTCTAAAAATTAGATGTCATCATGTGCCCCTTTTTAATACCTTTCGTTTGATACCAAATATGTGTAAATTATGGCGAAAAAACGTAATTTTCGCTGATTTAACCCTCCGATGAGTGAGAAGGTCCCTAGGGACCTTTTTGCCTTTTCAAACTGAAATTACTCCTACTTCGGTCACTAAAACCCCCCCAGAGTAAATACTCTGTATTCCAAGAGTATTTTGTTGCGCATCTTTTGGACAAAAAAATCAAGCCGATCGGATCATTACTTTAGGAGTTATTGAGGTGTTAATGAGAATAGTACGCGGACGTGTGAATAGGTCCGTATGGACCTTGTACTGAATTTCACTAATAAATGCATGTTTTTGGGCATCATTATAATTTTTTTATTGTTTTTATCGTTTGTATTGACGATATTTGGCAAATGTTGCAACATAACTTGGCAGCAGCTTACACTCCTCATGAAGCACTAACAGTTGATGAGCAGTTGTTCCCTTACAGAGGCCGCACCCGCTTCACACAATATATTCCGTCAAAGCCAGCTAAGTATGGTTTGAAAGTATGGTGGTTATGCGACTCACAGAGTTATTATCCTGTGAAGGGAATGGTATATTCTGGAAAACTGCCAAACCAACAACGGGAGATAAACCAAGGGCAGAACGTAGTGCTGGATCTTGTGGAAAAATATTTAGATGCTGGCCGTACTATATACGCGGATAATTTCTTTACCACTCTTGACTTGGCGCGTATTTTGTTGAGGAGGAAGACCGCATATGTTGGTACAGTGCGCTACAACAAAACATTCATTCCACAGGACTTCAAGAAGAACCCGAAGCGCACCATCAATAGTACATTATTTGGGTTCAACGAAGGGGATATTGCGTTATGCTCATACGTGCCGAAAAAAAATAAAGTGGTGAACGTGCTCTCCACAATGCACTACACCTGCCTCGTTGACGAGCAAACCGAGAAGCGGAAGCCCTATGCCATATTAGATTACAACGCCAACAAATGCGGCGTTGATACCATGGATCAAATGCTAGGCACTTACAGCTGCAAAAGAGCAACACAACGATGGCCGTTGGCCATGTTTTATAATATGCTGGACGTCGCTGCATTTGCTGCTTTTACGATTTACAACGAAATGAAGCCTATAAAAAGGAGTGAGAGACGGCGGTCGTTCTTGTTACTGCTAACGAAACAATTGGCCACACCAAATATCGAAGAACGTGCCCTGAACAACCATATAACCTCATATCCAAGGATACGCAATGCGATGGAAGCATTCGATGTCAGGGTAAGAAAAACATCTTCAAATTCAAGAATAGAATATATATTTATTTGTTTTTTATTTTTCTTTTCATTTCAGGTATTACCAAGACCGATGGAAGGCAATGCACCGTCGTTTGCGGCTAGGTCAAGTAGACCGTCATGTCGCCTTTGCCGTTCTGAGTACGGGCGGCAGCGGAAAACGCGGGCACACTGCTTCGGCTGCGGCAACGCTGTTTGCGGAGAACATAGCACACTTTTACATCGCTGCAACACTTGCACACAGGGCGGGGGACAAGAAGTACACGCTAAACAACAATAATTTTTAAACTTTTTTATAATAGTCTTAAGAAAATTCAAGCAAAAAAAAAAAAAAAAAATTAAAAAAATTGAAAAAATTATTTTTGTATGTAGAATTTAGTTATAAACAATAAAAACAAAAAAAAATTAAAAAAAAAAAATTTTTTATATGAAAAAAACATGATTTACAAAAAAGGTCCGTAGGGACCATTTCACACGGCCGTGAAGTTCAGAACTGTCACTCATCGGAGGGTTAAAAACACCATTTTGAAACCCCAAACTATCGATTGAGCACGTACAAAAAAATACGTCAACCTTAGATTTTTGTCCTCTATCACATATCCGAAAATCATTCAAATCGGCGAGTGTCACCTGGGGACCTTTCCTTGTTAGTTTTGCGCGCCTTTTAGCTACCTGTGCTGAGCGGCTAGCCGCAACGGTTTCGGTCTCTATTGTAATACTTTTATCCCCTTTTTCGCCTTAATATCTTCAGGTAAATAAAATGTGTAACGTACATTGTATCCTTCGATGTGGAATATATGTATATTTCAGTCTAAAATTAAACGCATAGGAGAGCAGATATGAGCATAATTTCAGTTTTGCTCCGATTTTGTTAACTCGTGATTTGTATTTTGTATTTATCATGGAAAAAAGCCGAAACCAACTTAATTTTTGGTAAGGAAAGTAAGAGCGTCTAGTGCATTAGCGAAAAAAATTAATTTGAATGCTTCGCTTGAAGTCGAGGAAGATCTTAAAAAACATTATCGAATTATAGACATTCTTCTACTGTTTTTTCTACTGTAGCAACTTTAGTGAAGTGTAAAAAGTGTGATAGCTCAGTGGCATTTGAATCTTGTAAAAAGGAAGGTCTTGGCTTCAAATAGGTCTTGGCTAGTTTTAGGCATGTGTGAAATTTTGTGGATTGATGGACATGGCAAGTAGTTTCATTTCAAAACCGTGCTACAATACTTTCATTAAAAAAATGAACACCGAACACCAGCGTTAAAACGGTTGCACATAAATATTTTGCTTCTGCCATCAAAGAAGAAAAAGAAGAGACTTGCAAACAAAATAATCGCGAAGACACAGACGAAATTACTGTATCGCAAGACCAAAGAAGGCAAAGTTTTACGTAGACTGGAGCAAAAAGATGCCTTAGATAACGTGGATGATGTACTGTATAGACCCGGCATCGATGATTTATAAGAACGACGTATTTTATAAGAAAAACCAGTTTTTTTTCGAGATATTTTATTTTTTTCAGTCTACAAAACTTTAAATCGATTTACCCAAACATTAAAGTCAGTGGCCAGCCTACAGAAAAAACTACTGAACCGATCATTTTGAAGTTTTGTACACATATTCTACATGTGAATAGCTCTCTAGTGACGTCAAGTTTTTTCACATTTTTTAATTACTAACAATTTCACAATAACAAATAAGTCGATTTTTTCGTCAAAAATCATAATTTTGGCTTCAAAATGGTACCAAAAATTTGAAAATTTAAAAATTAAAAAAAAAAAAATCTACGAGTCTGGAGAAATGAAGTAAGAAACTAAAGAAAAAAAGCTTTTGAAACTTTTTGGTTTCAGATGATCCAGTGATGCTGTAGGCTGGTCACCGCATAAAAAATTTTTTTCGAGGCGCCTGCGGAGATCTACAATAAATCCTTTATTTCTTTTTATTTGTGAAAAAAATTTATTTTTAAATATTCTTCAAATGTTGTACTTTTATATTATAATATGAAAAATAAAAAAAAAAACGAAATGGCCATTTCAGCCCTTGAAAGGACTTTGACCGAGCTTCTTATGATCAATTGTGTTGTGTGTGATGTGAAATGTTTGCACACAAATGATCGAGAACTGGACCTACATGTTTTACGCCGACTCCGATCGGCTTATGTTCTCAAGAAGCTTTTCATGGCAGTTTTTACTCTCTGAGGTTTGTCTGAAGAGAGGTGACGGCCGAACAGAAAAATTAATTCAATTGAAAAAAACTTTCTGTGACGGATGGAGGATTCGAACCTGGGTTCGCTGGCGTCAGAGTCACACACTTTACCCACTACGCCACGGCCGCCATTCACATATGAAAAATAAACCTACAGTAATAATTTTTTTTTAAAAAAATTCTTAAAAAAAGGTATTTTTAGACGAAACAAACCTTACCCTCCCCTTGATAGAACATCGCATTACTGAGATAGTTCGCTTTTCAGCAGCATAGTAAGATTGTAGAAAAATTTTGCTGTGAGCGTGCTTCCAGCCAGTTTATTGGTGTGTAAATTTAAATCAAATCTTCACCGCTACTAATCCACTTTTTCATCCTCCACCTAACTATAAACCATCTTCCGAATCGTCATAATCATTCCGAATTACCTACGCGTGGTTAAAAAAAAAAAAAAGCTAAGAATATGTTTTTTAAAAACTCCCCAAAAAAAAATAAGAAACCTTAAATTTTGTTGTAAGAATATAACAAAATCAACTCAATCTTTACTACGTAAACCTCTAATTCTGCCTAATTAGGTGTCCAGTCGAAAATATATCAATATACCTATAAAGATGTCAGATTTTCGGCAATATTTCATTCAAAATATGGGTGTTTTTTTAGAAGATTTACTACCTACGAAACTGAAAGAAGTTTGTAGATAACTTAAGATTTTTGCTTTCATTTAAAATTTTGCATTATATGTGTGTCGGCAGAGTCTTAAAGTTTTAAGCTCAAAATAAAAGCAATTTCAATTAATCAAATATCACCCTGGCAACTCTATAAAATTTCATTTCGTAATCCAGCATGTGCCGCAGCAGATTTTGTCTTCCAAAACGTTTTAGTTGTTTTTAAATTCAACATTTCCTCTGCTATATTTAAGAGAGTTAGAATTTTTATTGCTATTGAATAAAAAATAAATTAAACAGTGAAGCAGAGAGCGGCAGCAAACAGCTGCGGCATCGGTTTGATTGTTTTGGTTAAAATAAAAAGATGCATGGATAGAAATTGTTATCCTTAAAGCTTAACTTTTTTTTTCTTCTCCGAATATTTAGGATTAATGCAAAGAGCGTTAGATTCGCAATGTTGCTGTACTGTTACTTTTGACTGACTATTGAGGCTGCTATTTCAATGGTATTAATTTAGCAAATATTTTACAATTACAACTTTTGAAGCTCGCAGCTCGACTAAAGATCAAAAAACCTTATAATTATTTGTGTTCTCTTTGTTGTTACATTAGTTTAGCTGTATTTATTTCGTTCTGATGAATAGTTATTTAAGTCAATTAAAGCTAATTGCCACCGAAGTTTGTTGTTTGCAATTTAGTCGGAAATGCCGGAAACAGAAATGTGCTCTAGCATGACCTCCCCTCCGTTTCACTTATAATTAGGAATTTGTTGCTAATTAAATGCTGCAATATAGTATCCAATATAGCAAAACCAGCAACAATAACAATAGTAAACACAAAAACCTAAAATGAAAATTATTTGTTAGAGCTTAGTTTGGGAAAAATTAATTTCGTACATCGAATAGTAAATCGAATTTTCAATTGAACCCTTTTATTTTGAGGGTAGATGCTTTCGTCTGTCTACAACTGCTCTGCATGACCAGAATTTACCATGGCATGTGGCTAGAAGAGTACTCCACGATTTTAGAGGAAGCGCGCGAGCTGCACGCGTTTGAGCTTGAAATTTTAATGAACTTTGAAATTGAAATTGGAAAAATTAATATTATTTCACAGAAATTTCGCTGATTGAGTTAAATTAATGATAGGCACTTGGTTTCGATTAGGACCGCGCTTATGCTGCGAACTATTATCATAATAATTGTGTGGGGTCTAGAAGATGTTTTCGTCGCGGCAACCAGGTGAAGGGTTTCTCTGAATAGAAAAAGGCATTCATTAGATTTGTTCAGTATAATGAATTTGTTTTAATATGTTTTATATTTTGTTTATATGTTTTCGATGTGTCTCATCAGATAAATACTGAAAGTTGGAAAAATATTCTTTTTTCAGCAAAAAGTTTTTGATGTATGTGTAATTTATTGTTAAAATAGGTTTCAAGTTAAGTCCATAAACAATTAAATAAAGCTAGTATACGTCAGTCCCGTAACCAGGATTTTTCATGCAGTATTGTATTTGATACAAAAAAAATCTGCAAGTATTGGTAAAAAATTAAAAATGAGGGTATGGAAATTTGTCCAAGCAATCTCGATTACTTTTTAAAATATTCAAAAGAGAGATTATGCGGGTGCATTGACGTTTTTATAAAATTAATTTTTAGAACTTAATTTTTGATTTTCGCCCATTATAGTTTTTTATTTAAGTGGTCCATTTCGGAAATTAAAGAAAAAAATTGTCTTTTAGGAAATATTATTGCAAAAATTAACTTTAAAAGTAAAAATTTCACTTAATAAATCTCGTTCGTAAAATAATAAGCTTAAAACAAAAATAATGAAAAACAAAAACGTTATACAAAAATTATTGTTTTTTTATAAACGAATATTTCAATTTTTAACCAAAATAAAAAAACGGTTTCTTGCAATCTATTAAAAAAAAAATTAATATTAACAATAAGAATTCAAACTTTTTTATATCAATTTATCAGTTAATTTATCAATCACTGCACATGAAGATGACTACCAAAAAAAATTGTATGCTTTAGATTTTGTTTCGTTTAGGCTCTCATAATTTTGTGTTCAAGATTTTAGCCCTGTGCAAAGTCTTGTTGAGTTTTGTTAAATTGTTAAAAGTCAAAATATGACTTTTTTGAAAGATGATTTCGTGGATTGAAATTATATAAGAAAAACACAAAAATAAAAAAATAATTAAAACTAAATAAAATTTTTAAACTTGAAGTTTTTTAAAATTTTTCAAATTAATAAAAGAAATCATTTGAAAAATGCCCAAGTACCAGAAAAATTACTGACACAATCATTCAATGCTCCATAAGAGTCGCTGTATAAGATTGTAAAAGTTTTTCATCTGAGAAATTGGTAAAAAAAATCATATAACATATGCATAAATTTTCAGCGCTTTAACAAAACCTGTATTCGGAATCTAGTTTACAGGACTAGTATTTTAAACACAAGTTTGAGAGTTATAAGGGTAAAATCAACTAAAATCAATATATGACTTTTTTAAAACACGCTTTCTAGGCTGAATAAATTTGTATAAAAAGAATTAAACAATTATTTTCATGTAAAATATAATAACTGGTTCCGTCGTGCATTTAAATTTTTGATTTTTTTCAAAAGAAAAATTCTCACAAATCATAAATAAAATTTTCAGAAGTTGAATGTTATTAAAATTTGTTTGGCATAATAAATAATAGTTTCAAGAATGTCGAATTTCAAAAACTTGTTAGTTCTGCTACTGGACATTTGAATGCCATGACAAAAAAAAAATGATCCAATTATCCGTAGAAACCACAGTATAAAAAGATTTTAATGCATCTTGTTCTAATAAATTTAGTGGCTCTAATGAATCTAATGAATCTTATGAATCTAATGAATCTAATGAATCTAATGAATCTAATGAATCTAATGAATCTAATGAATCTAATGAATCTAATGAATCTAATGAATCTAATGAATCTAATGAATCTAATGAATCTAATGAATCTAATGAATCTAATGAATCTAATGAATCTAATGAATCTAATGAATCTAATGAATCTAATGAATCTAATGAATCTAATGAATCTAATGAATCCAATGAATCTAATGTATCTAATGAATCTAATGAATCTAATGAACCTAATGAATCTAATGAATCTAATGAATCTAGTGAATCTAATAAATCTAATGAATGTAATGAATCTAATAAATCTAATGAATCTAATGAATCTAATGAATCTCATGAATCTAATGAATCTAATGAATCTAATGAATCTAATGAATCTAATGAATCTAATGAATCTAATGAATCTAATGAATCTAATGAATCTAATGAATCTAATGAATCTAATGAATCTAATGAATCTAATGAATCTAATGAATCTAATGAATCTAATGAATCTAATGAATCCAATGAATCTAATGAATCTAATGAATCTAATGAATCTAATGAATCTAATGAATCTAATGAATCTAATGAATCTAATGTATCTAATGAATCTAATGAATCTAATGAACCTAATGAATCTAATGAATCTAATGAATCTAATGAATCTAATGAATGTAATGAATCTAATGAATCTAATGAATCTAATGAATCTAATGAATCTAATGAATCTAATGAATCTAATGAATCTAATGAATCTAATGAATCTAATGAATCTAATGAATCTAATGAATCTAATGAATCTAATGAATCTAATGAATCTAATGAATCTAATGAATCTAATGAATCTAATGAATCTAATGAATCTAATGAATCTAATGAATCTAATGAATCTAATGAATCTAATGAATCTAATGAATCTAATGAATCTAATGAATCTAATGAATCTAATGAATCTAATGAATCTAATGAATCGAATGAATCTAATGAATCTAATGAATCTAATGAATCTAATGAATCTAATGAATCTAATGAATTTAATGAATCTAATTAATCTAATGAATCTAATGAATCTAATCTATTGAATCTAATGAATCTAATGAATCTAATGAATCTAATGAATCTAATGAATCTAATGAATCTAATGAATCTAATGAATCTAATGAATCTAATGAATCTAATGAATCTAATGAATCTAATGAATCTAATGAATCTAATGAATCTAATGAATCTAATGAATCTAATGAATCTAATGTATCTAATGAATCTAATGAATCTAATGAATCTAATGAATCTAATGAATCTAATGAATCTAATGAATCTAATGAATCTAATGAATCTAATGAATCTAATGAATCTAATGAATCTAATGAATCTAATGAATCTAATGAATCTAATGAATCTAATGAATCTAATGAATCTAATGAATCTAATGAATCTAATGAATCTAATGAATCTAATGAATCTAATGAATCTAATGAATCTAATGAATCTAATGAATTTAATGAATCTAATTAATCTAATGAATCTAATGAATCTAATGAAGCTAATGAATCTAAGGAATCTAATGAATCTAATGAATCTAATGAATCTAATGAATCTGATGAATCTAATGAATCTAATGAATCTAAAGAATCTAATGAATCTAATGAATCTAATGAATCTAATGAATCTAATGAATCTAATGAATCTAATGAATCTAATGAATCTAATGAATCTAATGAATCTAATGAGTCTAATGAATCTAATGAATCTAATGAATCTAATGAATCTAATGAATCTATTGAATCTAATGAATCTAATGAATGTAATGAATCTAATGAATCTAATGAATCTAATGAATCTAATGAATCTAATGAATCTAATGAATCTAATGAATCTAATGAATCTAATGAATCTAATGAATCTAATGAATCTAATGAATCTAATGAATCTAATGAATCTAATGAATCTAATGAATTTAATGAATCTAATAACTCTTATGTATCTAATGAATCTCGTGAAACTTATGAATTTAATGAACCGAATTAATGCAATGAATTTAAATATCTATGAATCTTAAAATCTAATGAATCATAGAATCTAATAAATTTAACGAATCTAATGAATCTACTGTGTCTAATAAGTGTAATGAATCTAAATATTTAATAAATCTATGAAACTAATAAAACTAATGAATTCAATAATTTAACTGAATCTAATAAATCTGATTTCTCCAATGTACTAAATTAATCTAATGAATATCAGAATCTAATGGTTCTAATGAATCTTTAAATCTAATACATTTAATTAAACATTAAATCTTAACAATCTAATGATTTCAATGCATCTATTAATCCAATCATTCAAATGAATCCAATAAATCAAATTAATTTTAGTAATTTAATGGATTTCTTGAAAGTATTAATACGAATGAATATTATGCATCCGATGAATATTATGAATTTAATGAATTTGATTTAAATGAATTCGATGAATGATGTAATAAATCCAGTTAATCTTGTGATGTTTACTTACCTACTGATATTGCTAAGTGAATAAAATCTATTCTAAATAAATTTAGTAAATATTTGTATTCTAATGATTCAATCTTAATGAAATAAAATAATCTTATCTAGATCTTTGTGTTTTCAAGTATTAGAAATTGCCTGTGATTTCCAATAATGATATAATAAATATAACAGTTTTTCATAAAATTTTGATATATATGAAAAAAACTAGAAAAAAAAAAAATATGCAAAAATTCTGGAACATTCTAGAAATATCATCAAATTGAATCAAACGAATTTTATGATTGTATGAATCCTTATGATATATTCACGCCCAAACAGACCAGTGAGTTCTTCTAAGACCCGGTTTCGGTGGTATGAACTTCAAAATTGGTTCAAACGTTTTCAAATTTGTGTTGATCATCTTGGAGAATACTTTGAAAAACAATAAAATCATTTTCACTGATTAACCTCTATTGCCTCATTGTTAGGTGCAATACTTATAAAGCAGCCCACTAACCTAAATAACACGTATCTTAAATAAACTACACCAATCTTATAACACTTTTGTAAAATTGAGTGAATAAAGTGATACTTTTGAATGGTTCAAATATTAAATTCTCTTGGTTTTATTGATGTGCCTTAAAAGGGATAAAAATAATTGTAAGGCAAAGTATTTCTTAATCTCATCGTTAAGAATAAAATTTTATAATATCTGAAAGAGGTGCGACTTTTTAATGGCATCCAAGGACGACGGCCACTTCGTACAGTATTTTTATTTTTTTATTTCTCTTCAACGTAAATATTTAAACCAGTTTTTACTGTTTTTTTCTGTGGCTTCTGTTTTACCGGAAAACAGTCAAGCATAATAAAAGCGAAACCGATCCAAAAAATTTTTTTGTCGCACAACTTTTTCATGTACATATTATTTATTTAAATATGCAACGTTTTCGCCATCAATGTTAATAATGGCGTGGTGCAGGACGAACGGAGGAACGCATTGAATGAACGCTTTTGTGCGGCAGTAGCACCACATCCGCACTTCCGCATCCGCTGTGTGTGCTACCAATATTTTTTTTGTTTTGTTGTATGTGCTGGTTTTTATTTCGGTGTTGTTGTTGTTGTTGTTGTTGATGCTGTCAAGCGTATCATCAGCTTGTCCTGTCTGACCGACACATTAACAGCGGCTGTGGTGGAATCGGAAAAAATCGATGAACAAATGAATTTGAGTGCAAAAACAACAAAAACATAAACAAAAAATAACTGTAATAAAGCACAGCACATAAAAAGACAAAAACATAAAATAAGTTAAGTGCGAGAGTTTTGCAGAAAATTGTAAATAACTACATATAAAGAATCGCGACCTTTGGCTGCTTCTACATATTTATAACCATATTTTTTAATTCGATGGCATGAAAAATTATTATGTTGCCGCTAAAATGTGTTTGTGTGTAGTTTTGGTCAGTATGGTGCCTGGATGTGGGTGTGGTCCATGTGACCGGGTCACATTTAATGTGCCCTACAGACTAATGCATGAATAATGTTACAATAAACGGAAGTGAAAGTACAAAATGTTTTGTGAACAGAAAATATGTATAAAGCATACATTGCGGCGCATATTGAAAATGTGTATGTAAGTGTAAGTGTGGGTTGGTAAACGAGCTTGACAGAAATTAATTTAATTGGGTTGATATATTAATTGAATGATTTATGAAACATAAAGAAAGGCTGTGATTTATTATAGTTCAGTAAAATTTAGAGCATTACGTTTGGCGTCTTAAAGTTATTTTGGAGAAAACTTGGTATATTAAAATGAAAGAAACCAATTTATATAAACCAATTATATGTACGTATATCAAAGAGTTGAAATAAGTTAGCTTACTAACATTAAGCTAAGGCGTTTGTGCACATTTTTATTAGGTCGAGATAAAAGCGGTTAACTCTGTGGCTGCCAGCAAAGAAGGCTATATTAACTGATTGTGGTCTCGTCGTTGGAAATAAAAAACTGCCAATTTAAGCAAACATTCCGCTTTTAGCAACCTTAAACGTTGTTATACTCTGTACACGCTGCTGTTTCTTTTATGTTACATTTGCTTGAACGCCTTACTTGAGGCCATCATTTATTTTGTTGCTGTGGCTATTGCCACTGCTATAGCCTGACTCAAAAATTGCTAACGAGCTAAAAGTTCTCTAATATTTGTTCTTGTAAAGGCAATCTAATTAGCGTTAAGAAAACGACAACCGAAAAAAAAAAAAAATCTAGATAGTTATATAATATATATAGGTATATATAATAAAAAGCAATGATGACAAAGTTTCTCGACAAAAATAATAATCATATAATAATAATCTAAATGATGACGAAGATGCCGACAATGCTTTGAGCTGGGTTTCACTGAGCAGTATGACAGTTTTGCTTGCTAAACCAGACAGTTCCGGAACAAAAATGCCCTGTGTGACCCTTTTTTATGTTTACCTCACATCTTCACGGCCACCAGATCAGATTGACAGACCAACCGTCAATTGGTAGTGGGTTCAAATGCCAAACTTAGCATTTTGTATGATGGCAGCGCTAATGGCAGAAAGGCAATACTGACTACTGTAGGATAAGCTGCCTAAGGGTGTGCATAATAAGAACTCGAATTTAAAATAAACAGGCAGTTATATCGAAAAAATGTTTGAAAGAAAGTTTTGTTATAATTATATTTTCAAAGAAAGCCCTGATTATAATAGACGGATCGAAACGAAATTTAATGTCATCGTAGAGTGGCGAAACGCTTACGAATGGCAGAAGAATTTATGTTTTTTACAAAAATTTCTTATTTCACAACAAATTACATTATATGAGTGTTCCA
Organism: Coremacera marginata; assembly: GCA_914767935.1. Lineage (NCBI taxonomy): Eukaryota > Metazoa > Arthropoda > Insecta > Diptera > Sciomyzidae > Coremacera > Coremacera marginata. The sequence continues at coordinate 39,937,521 of OU612043.1, forward strand.
AGTTTATTATTATTAAGCATCAATTCAATCAAATATCATTAAAAATTTAGTAAACAGAACAAATACAGAATAAATAAAATTATAGCACCTGTCAATAAACGGAATATAGCGGACTTCTGTAGATCTCAACGTCGCGCGCCGCTCCGTTCTGATCCCATAGCGAAATTTTTCAACGTTCCATTCCGACTATTATAATAAGCCCTGGAGACCAAAACTAGCTGCCCGCAGTGGCAAAGTAATCTGTCTCATATAAACCCAAACTATATGTGAAGTATAGGAGTTAAATTGTCATTGAGTACAAATCATTATTAATTCACTTTCTGCATCGCAGTAACAAAGCAAACACATACTTGGGACAACAAAAACGTATGTATCTTGTTTAGGATTGTCACTAAAGATTTTGTGCACTTGAACCATGGAATTTAACAACAAACGGATTTTATTATTTGTAATTCTATAACCGGTTATCGATAGGCGGTATTGCAGCGGACTTTTATTGCTGTTTTTACGAGTAGGAAACAATTAAATCAAGGAAATTCTGTGCTTATATCGGTTTAATGCAGTCCCTATCTTATTCGTGGTTGCTTTAGCTACATTTTATAGTTATTTTGTATTAATATTAAACTCAGGATTTCGGAATATAATTAATGTAAACTTGTAATGGACTAAAAGCTGTGCGAAAGTTGATATTCAGGAATAATTTTGTGAAAAAACATGTTATTACTAATGAGATATATATGGGCATTTCCACCAGAAAAAAGTCTACCGTGATCCAAAACTTAAAAGTTATGGAAAACTTATTATTTAATGATATTATCTAAGAGAATATTGAAATCTTATTGATTTAAGCAATTTGAACATAAACTCATTTACAGTGTATAGCTGTGATAATCTTTTTTCACTATACTATCGTCGAAAAATCGTTTATACAGAACATTTATTACGTAACTCATATTGGTTTTGTAATTGTAATCCAATGCTTTCTAAAAACTCTTTGTTCGATTTAGTTAGATAAATTCTATGTGTTGGCTTTTTAATAGTAGGCTTTTTTATTTGGATTGGATTCTTCTTTTGTTGTTGTTGTTGTTGACAGTGGACTAGTAAATGTGTTGTTACGTAATTGCTTTTTATTAAAAACAATCATTCTTTATATTGGCTTTAAATATAGTCTTATTGATATGTTTTCACCACGAAAATTAATAAGGTTACCATCTTGATCTACAAGAGTTCTTAAAGTACAAGAGTGCTGATTTGTCTTGTGTTAACTGGTAAATACTAACTAGAAGGGAGAAATTGATGAATTGAAGTATCTGTTCATATATTTATATATGATCCATTGATAATTGATATTGTATTTATTTAAGATATGTCTTTTGGATTATCAGAATAATTTATAACATCAGGTTTCAATATTCTTTTACTGAATCCTAGTAATGATCCAATTGAACAATTTCTATTGAAAAAAATTGGCTCCTTGGTACAACGAATTTCTGTTTGCAAAGTGCTATAGTTTGCTTTTATATCTAGTAATCCAATGTTATATGATTCATATTCATCAACAATTTTCTCAGATATATCCATGAATTCATAGATCCTATTGGTTTCGCAATTGTTTTATCACCAATATGAAACAAATTGTTTTCGTCATCCACATTTGGTATAGAATGATAAGAGTCGAAGCTAATCAAAACACAAACATTATCTTGCTTGAGTACTATAAAATCATCTTCACTGTTTCTTACTTACTTACTTAGGTGGCCAGAACAACCCGTGTTCGGGTTTCAGTCGACCTCATGAGCTCTCGCCAGGCGCTTCTGCTTTGCGCGCCTTCTCCAATCGCCTGGTCCATCCATCGGAGGCATAGTTTCCCTCGTCGTCGTTGACCAACGACCCTCGCCTCGAGCACCTTTTTCGCTGAAGCTTCGTCGTCCATACTATGGACATGACCCAGCCAGCGTAGTCGCTGCACAGTTATACGCCGAACTACGTCAATGTCTTCGTAGAGCTTATACAGCTCGTGGTTCATTCGGATGTGATAGTCATCGCCGACTCGAACAGGACCGAAGGTTTTGCGAAAAACTATTCTCTCGAACATCCCCAGAGCAGCTGCGTCATTTTGCGAAACTACCCATGCCTCAGCACCATAACGAAGCACAGGTAGAACGAGCATCTTGTAGAGCGTTTGTTTTGTCAATCGAGAGAGAGCTGTGGAACTTAGTTGCTTACCGGGCCCGTAGTAGCACCTATTAGCAATTATTGTTCTTCGCTTTATCTCCAGGCTGACTTCGTTGTTGTTATTAATGGCGATGCCTAGGTATACAAACTCCTTGACTACTTCAAAGTTATAGCTGCCGGATGAAACGTGCGAGTCTAGGCGCCGCGCTCCCTTGTTTGTAGACAGCATATACTTTGTTATACCCTCATTTCTCATGAGGGAATTTACCCTCATTATTCGCGGAAATTGCGAAGAACACATATTAGGATCGAAATTACCATTGAAACGGTATGTTTTGCAAACGAAATCAAGCGCACGTTTGGTAATTGATGAAGTACTTTAATTTTGGAATACAGCTCGTCTACCTACTTTAAGTACACAATTGCTTCAAGAAACTGAAAAAATTATACTATGACTTAAGAAATGTGCAAAAAAAAAAAAACAGTAACTCCAAGTAAGAGACTTGTCAACAAAAAGTGCATAATTCCCAGAGCGATTTGGACATGTTTTTTGGTGTAGCTCATCTTCAGCTCACTTCAACTTGCTACAGATGAAGAAGACAGGCAGTTTCATCTTAAGCGACTTGCGCCAGGCCATGTTGTGGATATGACTGGCATTGATATAAATCTCGTATTGAAAGAACAACGAAAAATGAAGCGAATGACTTTAGTGAAGAACAGCGGAAAGAAAAGCAACTGACTCAAATACAGCAGGTATATAGATATTGTGATGTGTTCTACTGAGTAGACGTGTTTTTTGATCGCTCGTCGTTAGCAAGCATATTTAAGTGTTAACTAAACCGCTTTGAACTATATCGTGAAAAAAGCTAATAATATTGCTCGTTGCTGTTGGGCCTTAAGTATTATTTCATCAAAGCTGTATTCACAGATTTTAAGAAATTAAAAAAATAAAATCTAAGCCTGAGAACACTAAAACACTTCCCACCAAAACAAACACACACACCATCAGCAACGCAATGACAACTCGAGCTAAAACTTTGCACTGCAAGAACCAGCTCTCAACACCGACGCAGTCTGGCTCTCCGATGACCAGTGGCTCAATTCTTACTGTTAATCAATTAGATGAGCGGCTAAATAAACAAACTGATCAACTGGATTTGCGCCAAAAACAACAGACTGAACTGCTCATTAGCACCCTGCAAAGTGAATTAGGCAAACTTCGCGATGAGTTTAATGCTAAAATAGAAGAGCTGGAGAATAAATGGAAGGAGAAGATAAATAGTGTGGATGCCGTAATTGCAGATGTCGTTGTACGTGTTGAGAATATTGAGTGTGATGCTGAAGCAATGGGAGTGGCTGCTCTGAGAGAGGAGATGGTCGTACTGAAGAAAGTTGTCGATGAACTTGAGCGTAAAGAGGTTGCTGCGGATGCTGTGCTGTTTGGTGTCCCAGTGAGCGACGATGAGAACTTGTCGGTGTTGTTCAATAAGCTATGTTTTACCATCGGCTGCCGACCCCCACAGCTTAAGAGCGTGTTTCGAGTTAAGAGCATTGAACGCAGAATGAGAAACGCTCCAATAGTCATAAAATTTTCTTGTTCTTACGAAAGGGATACTGTTCTACGGTCTGCAGCTTTCTATAGAAAAAACAACCGTAGAGATCTTGCTCTTAGTGATTTGGGACTCAATTCCCACTCGAATATCTACCTTAACGAGAGCTTAACTAAGCGCTGTCGTCAGCTTCTACAGAGTGCGATTAAGTTCAGGCGAAGTAAACAGCTGTTTTCCGATAATGCTAGGAGAGGGCATATATTTGTTAAAAAACTTGAAGGTGGTGAAAGTTTCTTAGTAAATGACTCATACCAACTTGCTGCTATCGCCGAGGGTGAGCTGATAAACAATGATGAGAATGATAACAATAATACATAGTGCTGTTTTGACTTATTTTTCTCTTCTGATAGTTATTCTATTTCTCTTCTTTCCTATTGATTTCTTTTTTACTCCTACTTTTATATTGCTTTATTTTTATATGAATTTATCTGTATCTTTTTTCAACAACTTTATTAACTATTTTTGTAAAGTAATCTGGTTATTAGTTTTACGGATCAGTAATGAGTTTGATATTCCTAAATTTCACTCATTAATTTTTTGCGGTATGTCTAAAGGTTCTGCGCTCTATTTATACTCTAATGATTGGTCCTAACAATTTATCTAATGGTACTAACGAAACTAGTAAGGTTCTTGTGAATGTTTTGTGTAGGCAATTCTCCGGTCTTAAAATTGCTCATTTTAATGCTCGAAGTCTTAACTCTAGTAAACTTGATTATTTAAAATATGTGTTTGAAGACTCTTCTATTGATGTGATTTGTGTATCCGAAACGTGGTTTTGTCCAGAGGTCAACGACTCTGCGTATGTGTTAAATAATTTTAACTTATTTAGGAATGATAGATTGGACAGAAGAGGGGGTGGAGTAGCGATGTACTGTCACAAAAGCTTGAGTGCAAAAGTCATAAAAAAATCTACTAATAGTCCTGTTGAATATTTAAATCTTTGTGTAACTGATAATAATGTTAAAATTTGTATATCTTGTGTTTACAACCCTTGTAAATTTAATAATCTGAACTGTTATTTTTCTGAACTTTCTGATTTATCAATTGATTTTAGTTACTTTGTTATTTGTGGTGACTTTAATGTTAATTTATTGTGTCATGACAATTCAACAAAATCTATCTATGATAATGTTTCGTCTGTCGGTCTGTCAATTGTTAATGAAACTATGCCCACACGATTTTCTAATAATGATACTCCAAGCCTTCTGGATTACTTTATTGTCTCTGATGTCACGTCTGTTCTACTGTTTGATCAAATATATTTTCTTTTCGATCATGATTTAATTTTTTGTACACTTGATATATCGCTATCTCGCACCACTACGTCCAATACCATTACCTACAAAGACTTTAAATGTATTGATCTTCCGGCTTTAAACAATGATGCATGTTGTACTCCATGGAATGGCATCTGGCTTTTTTCAAATGTAAGTGAAAAAGTAGATGCCTTAATTCAAAATATTAGCCATCTTTTTGAAACCCATGTTCCTACGCGTACAATTGTTATAAAAAATGTATCTTGTCCTTGGTACACGTCCAGTGTGCAGAATGCAATAAAAAACCGAAATAAAATGCACAAGCGGTGGAAAAGAAATCCATCGTCGGAAAATTGGGAAGAGTATAGAGTGGCAAGGAATGCTTCAATTCTTATTTGCAGGCAGTCCAAGTTAAGATTTTATTCGAATAAGCTGAAAACGTCGCTTCCTTCTAAAGAGCTATGGAAAAATCTAAGAAACATTGGAGTTGGCAGCAAGCCTACAATTAGTTGCTGTGTTAACCCAGATATCATGAATGATTTTTTCATAAATAATAATGTAAGCCCTTGTAATCATGAAGAGTTGATAGATGTCCTTGTTGAATCCAACTTTCAGTTTGCTGGAGTTTGTGAAAATGATGTTGTTAAACATATAATGAAAATTAAATCGAATGCGGTTGGTGAGGATGGAATTGCGATCAAATTTATAAAACTCATATTGCCTTTCATAGTAAGCCCACTAACGCATATAATCAATCATTGCTTCACTTCCTCTTCTTTTCCTAATTCCTGGAAAATTGCAAAGGTCATACCGGTAGCCAAAAAATCCCAAGCAAGTGAGCCCAATGATTTCAGGCCTATTAGCATTTTGTCCTGCTTGTCAAAGGTATGTGAAGCTATTATGGCTGATCAAATGTTGAATTTTCTTACACGAAGCAATTTTTTGTCCCCATTTCAATCTGGATTTCGTAGTAACCATAGCTGTGCAACTGCTACTCTCAAGGTACTGGACGATATTCGATCACCTTATGATGAAGGCCTTCTTACACTACTCTGCTTGATTGATTTCTCTAAGGCATTTGACACAGTAAATCATTCCTTACTTTGTCAAAAACTAAAAAATTACTATGGGTTTTGTACTAGTGCTGTTAATCTTGTAAGAAGCTACCTATCGAACAGGATTCAGAGAGTAAATGTTGACAATAAGTGCTCTCAATATAAGTATGTTTGCAGTGGAGTGCCTCAAGGATCTGTTCTCGGGCCGCTTCTATTTTCAGTATTTATAAATGACATTTTTTCCGTGTGTAAATATTCCTCTATGCATGCTTATGCAGATGATGTTCAGCTTCATCTTTCCCGCCGAACGTGTCTTCTTGAAGATTTAAGCTACAGGTTGAACGAGGATCTCGATAGTGTCCATAAATGGGCTGTTAGGAATGGTCTTCAACTGAATGCGCTGAAAACATATGTGCTACCTATTGCGAAAAACAAAATCTGCTTAGATGACATTCCGCACCTGTACATAGGAGACAGGAAGCTGAAAATAGTAAGCAACGTAAAGAGTCTTGGTTTCCACATCAATTCTTCGCTAAGTTGTACTGATCATATCAATAGTGTAGTCCGAAACATTTATTATACCCTGCGTAATTTAAGAATGTCGGCCCAGTTCACACCTGTTGATACCAGGCGAAAATTGGTGTTGCAAATGATAATCCCTGCAATAACTTACTCTGAAATTATTTATAGTAAACTAGATTCACGTTCTGAGCACAAACTGCGAATTGCGTTTAATCATGCGACGCGGTACGTCTACAATATACAAAGGTTTGATCACATATCCCAGTTCAAGAATAGTATACTTGGTTGTGATATAATAAGCTATCTAAATGCTCGTAATTGCATATTTCTTTATAAATTGATTCACTTCAAAATGCCACTGTATCTATTTGAAAAATTACAATTTTGTCAGTCAAACAGAAGTTATATGATGATAATACCTAACTTTAATTCCCTAAACTCTACCAGACTATTTTTTGTTAGTGCCATCAGATTGTGGAACGCATTACCCAGTCACCTTAAATCTATTGGAAATGAGAGAAGCTTTAGGCAAGCCGTTTTAAAACATTTTGCTTGATTGCAAATATCTTTATATAAAATAAAATAATCAGATTTCTATTTCTATTTTTTTTTAGCTCCCTATTAAAATTTGGTCTTTCTTTCTTTCTTATTACAAAAATTATAAAAAATGTTTTATGTATTTTTATTTTTACATTTCTTAAATACTTTTAACTTTCTTTTCCTTTTTATAATTCATTTTTATTTTCATCAATGTCAGCTATCTCTAAAATGTATATTTTAATTTCAAATTATACCATTGTATCTAGTTTTTAAGTTATGTTAAATTTTTAATCTCAGAACACCTGTTATCCAAATGCTTTGTTTATTAAAAGAACTTTGTTCTTATTATACTGATATTATTAAATAAATATAAATAAATAAATAAATATTACTCAATACAGAAAATTACATACAAATTATTTGTTGCTCTGGACTTGTGAGTTCGCATTTTAATTCCAATTATAAATTTCGCCATTCTACAGAGTCATAATATGCATATCATATCGCCGAAAAGTTATATTTTGACCATAGCGAAGAAAATCAATTTGTCGAAGAGGCAATGGAGTGAAGTGGATATGATGACGATAACGCACAAGAACTTGAAACAATAGATTGGCCAACGAATGTGTGAGAAAAATCGTTTCATCGATGATAGAATGCTCGCATGCATGGATTTCAAAAATATGTCAACTACAACGCGGCGACGGCAACGGCGGCCGCATTGGGACATACATCTTGTCATCGTATGTGGACAACTTTTCGTGCTAGACAAGCACAAGATATTTTTTAAAACTACGACGTAATTTAAACTTAGTTTTTAGTTTATTTATTCACAATATAATGTCCCAGCAGAAAACTCGCTCAGACCTCTGATGGTCAGACTGAAATTCAGAATTTAATCTCTAAGCATAGCACTAGTCTACCAGGTTTTTTATCCAAAGGCCTGAAATACCTTTACCAGAAGTCTATACTCAGTTTTTCCCTAATATGTCGAAATTTTTAGATACAGGGTGATTCGCATTTCTTAGACTTTAATCCAGTTTTTCTACTCTAGATACTTAACTGTTTCATGCAAAGCAATTATTTGTAATTATCTGACATACAATTAAAAAAGCTATCCAATATTGTATGAACCAAATATATGTCATGTTTTTCTTTGAGATATATAAGTCTAAAGTTCAAATTTTAAGTTTTTGGTGAACAATTTTGAACTTTGACCGTCTTTTCCGTAATGGTTTAAACTATTTTTTAAATATGTTTTAATTTAATGGCTTTTTATATTAAATTCCCTTCATTAATATGCCAATAACAATATAACACAGCAAAGAAAAATCTTAAAACAAGCTTTAAGGCCATCCACCCTCCAACTAACTATCGCCCATCTTTTGAATCAACACAATGCTTTCGCATTTATAGGGGGCATTCCCTGAGTGCTGGTTAAGTCTAAAAAGAAAAATTTTGCTCAATCAATGTATACGTAACCCCAAAGAACATTTATTTTGCTTGTAAAAAAAGCAATTTTTTTAAGTACATATTAAGAGAATATATTTTTATTTATCGGCTCTCTCCAAATGATTGCTTTACATCAGTGGTGTCGAACCGGTAGTTGCTAGCGCCTGGCAATTTTTACGGGCGCCAAACAAAATTATGCACAGAATAATACTTAGAATCGGCAATTTTTACAAGCATGCTTTTAACATGTTCAAATCGACTTAGCTTAACATATTCAACAAAAAAGAGGTTTTTCATTTAACACGGTCTTTCACACTGCCTGAACTAGTTTCAAATGGATAGTGACAGCAGCTTGTAGCTGCAGAGCTATTTCTTCCATTCTTTTCTCTGCCACTCATGCCGTCAATAAATTCTTCAGATACTTGCACAATTGTGCATTGATATGGAAGAGACCAGAACATCTTGCTTTTCTAGTTCATTGTTTATGACATTTCATTTTGCTTCAAAATCTAATATGTCAACATTAAAAGTGTAAATTTTTAAAGCTTTCTTTAGATTTAACAAGCAAATAAAGAAACTTTTCTGACGTTAGTAATGCCAAATTTAGAATTTTTTTCAGATTTGGGTGTGTTTAACAAAAAAAAAAAACAAACGAGAAAATATTTTTATAAGGATTGGTGACCGCGAAGCAAGGTCATGGTTTCAAAGTAGCCCTCAGTACGAATTTTCAGTTGGACACCACTGCTTTACCTGAAACAGTAGAGTAGAAAAACGGGATCAAAATCTCAAAAAATCAAATCAACCTGTATCTCGAAAATTCGACTTATTAGGGAAAAACTGAGTATAGACGCAGAATCAGCATAAAAAGTTCTTTAACAAAAATATTTCAGGTCTCTGGATAAAAAAATTTTCTTGAATTTGTTGACTAGTGTAATCATGGCTCCATTATTTAGTTCTGATTTCAAGGCTGAAATTAAAATATTAAAAGACCTGCATTCTAACCTGAAATTTAACATTAAATCAGTTCTCTTTAGTTTCAGGCCAGATTTCATATCTGAATTTGAAATAAAAATTGATATTCAGACGGGAAATCATAAATAAACATTTAAAAAAAGTAATACAAAATTTTAGGTCTGAAAATTTAGGTTTCTATGAAAAAAATTAGGGCTGCTTACAAGTACAGGTCAGGCCTCGGTCATGCCTGTCAGACCTGAACTCTAACCTGATCAGGCATGACATTTTCTGCTGGGATAGAGCAGATATACTAGATAGTAATCGTAGTTGTACATTTATGCAATTCACCTTTAACTAGATCCCTCAAACATTCGTTATTCATTGGTATTCCAAACTTTTACCAGAATTAACTGGTAGAGGAATACCTATAATCAAAGACAATTCTGGAGAATCAATTGCAACAACCTTTTCCAATACTGGCTGCTTAAATGGAGCAGTAGTTGAGGAATAGCTTGGTCACTCTCTGTTGATGCTTCCATGCCGAAGACATACAAGCGAAAAAGGGTCAAAAGGGTAAGCGAAAAGTGACCGAAAAAAGTTCAAAAACTCAAGATATGTGAAATTCTGGCCTATTTTCCCATTATCTCAACTTTTAGCCCAACTAGACAGGGTAAGGAACTTAGCGATTAGCATTAAAGTTTTGGACACTCGATCTGACACCAAATGTCACGTTTTTGCGAGCAGTATGAATTAAATTGAAAAAAATATTTTTTTAGGACAGCTCCTAACAGTACCTATTAATAAGTTATTGATGAAGAAGAAAATTTAAAAATCTTAAAGAGAGCAGAATAAGTCATAAATTGTTAGAATAAAGTAAATTAAAATGTTAGATTAAAACAGAAAATATCAACTGGTATACAAAATGCTCCTAAAAAAGTTCCTAAAAAAGTTGAACTATTAAAAAAGAAACTTTTTTGGTCCTAACAAAAAAAAAAAAAAAACACAAAAAGACAGCACAAAATACACTCACACCAGTGTCAATTTAAAAAAGCACACCCAACCTTAACGCGCTTAAAGTCCGCAATTCCCGTTTGACAAATTATTTCCTTAAAAGAAAATTTAAGGAATTTTCTAACATGCTTAATCAAAACACTTTACTTGACAACAAAGCATACACTATGCTGCAAGCCTTTCATGTCCTTTTCTTCTATTTTGACCTTTTATCCCTATTTTTTTTCAATTTTTTTTTTGTCTGGAAAATTTATGTAAATTTCATGGTTACCAGGCTACGCATTACAAAATGCGCTACAAAATCCTATCACTAAAAAGAAGACAAAAAAAAAATCTAACCAAGTCGCATACAAAGGAGTGCTACCTAGTAAAATAAAGGCACAGAAAGAAAAAAAAGAAGACAGAGTGAAAAAAAGTTGACTTGAAAAATTTCTCAGCATAAAAGGTTTAATGATGACAAAAGCATGTTGTTGACGCAAATAAAATGATAAATTCATGGGGGATTTTTTTTTTGTTTGTTTTTGTTTTGCCTCTTCCCGCTTAAAATTGCAGTTCATGCTTTGTTACACTGCTGAGCTGCTGAGTTTGGTGAAGTAATGGGCACAAAGGTGCAGGGAGAGAGTAGAAAACAAGCAAAAAGTTATGTCATATATATATATTTAAAAAAAAAAGCAAACGAAAACAAGCGCAAATCACAAAAGTTGGTCGTTACTTTGTAATGGTCATGGTTCTGGCTATAAAAGGGTTTATTTTTATGCTTCTCTCTCTAAGTATAGCTTGCTTTTAGGCACCGCAGTTATATGTATTTTTTTTTTCAAAAAAATTGCTCTACAATCAGTGCAGAGCTATTGAAAAATTTTAAATTTGAATACAATTCGACACAGAAATTGCCAATAATTAATGGTAATTTTAATTGCTGTCATTATGTCTACATCAGAGTTTGACAGAGTTTGCCGTTTGCCTTAATGAACTTTATATAAATTGTTTAACAATTCGAATTTTATATAAGCCGCTCCTTGACCAAGTCTCCTCAGTGTCATTGTTGGAGGGGGTAAGCCAACAACTAGGCCCCTGGGAACAGAGCCTGGGAGCAGTGTGGCGGCAAAATAAATACGAGCCAATTTTAGTGGGCAATTTGTTGTTTTTGTTGTTTTGTAATCGCTCACTAATGACGGTATAACTTATTTTAAAGCCATTCATTTGAAGTCCATTCTATTGAAATTAGCAGCAAACAACTAAGACACACGCCCCAAGTTACAGCAAACTTGACTGTTATTCTGTATCATGCTGTGGGCTCATTTTTTAGGATTTTGATTCACTTACAGCTCTCCCCTCTCCCCCCTCCCCACCACACTTGAAATGAAATTCTGCAAATCATTTGCGCCTATAATGCTGCTACTCAACTGCCTGACGCGCCTGCTGTGTCATCCTGAATTGTGGCCCACTTGTAGGCTGAAAGCTTATTACCTACGGCTTTGTTGTTACTTTGTTTGTTGGTTTTTTTGTGAGACTTTTGAAAATTATTGTCGAATTGAAACATTTCAATTGAATTAGTCGAGATCAGCTCAACTTTTGCCACACTCTATCGTAGTGATTGAGAAAATCATCTAAAAGCCTGCAGTTAATTTTTGGCCCTTGCTTGTGTGCTGAACGATTTAATTTAAGGTTATACAGCCAGACATTAGCTTTCAAAGAAAGCATAGAAATCAAAGCCTTAATTAGATTTTTTTAAGTTTCTAAAAAATTAAAAAAAAAAAACATTCTACATGCAAGCAACAAAAACCAACACATTTTTAATTTTGTTGATCACTTTTTTATTTTTTTTATATAAAATTTACAGCACGTCCAGTGAATTCACTTTGGACAAAAGGTAAGGCAAGTCACATAACAACAAAGACTGTAATTAAATTGCAATTAAATATCTGAGCTTAGTATTAAAAGAGCATTAAAAATGTAATAGCATACTTATAGGCGTAATGATATTTATAATGAAATTGTTCGTGAGCTTAAGAGTTCAATAAAAAAGCACAAACTTTCATAGTTAACAGGAATGAATGAAAAGTTCTTGCTTTTTTATCTCCCATAAAAGTCTATAAATTAAGATCAGTGCACTGAGCTGTCCAAACTCATACCAACCGCTTATGCATTGTTGTAAAAGTTTTAAGTTGTAATATTCTCACCTGAAATTTTCATAAAATTAGTAAAATTTTTAGCAAAGAAGTTATTTTACAACATGCATTTTTCCAAATGTAATATTAGCTAAATGTTTTAACTTGTTTTTGCTGCTTCCAAACGAGTATCCATATCACCTACTTTTATATTCATAAAAACTCATGCACAAAAATAAACAACAACATTATTTGCACATAAGCAAGCAGCAAAACGTGCAACAAATTGGCGCACAAAGTTTGCCATACGTTAAAATAAAAAAAATATAAAATTTCAAAAACTATCACAGACTTAACCCCACGCTCACACATGCACTGACACTGATACCAATACTAAGGCATGCATGCTGACTATAACAATCGTGCCGCTACAGCTCACTTCACTCATTTCTCTCACATACATACTACATATTTATACCAGGATTAAACGTTAAACAAAAGTTGCCACAGATAATTGCTTTTGAACAAGTTAAAATATGCATGTGCGCTTATTTTTTTTTTATTTTTTGCTGTTGTTGTTTTTTAATTCTCTTGTTTTTGCGCGTTTACACTTTAACATGGCTCGTTGAAAATGTTTACATATTTACCTAAATATGTGTGAAAAAAATTAAAAAAATATTCTCATAAAGTAGTGAGCAAAAAAATATATATATATACCCGGTGTTACTCGGGAGTTGATATAGATAATTTTTGAACTCATTTGTCGATTTGGAAAAACTTTTCACTTACTTTAGAAGGACTGTTGCGTTCATCTCTCAAACCGATAATTTCAGTGGAATAAGCCAAATTGTAGCTTCAACATCTGTAGATTATGGTAAAAAGCTGGAAAAATTGTGAATAATGGGTGCGTGGCGATAGCTTCCAAAGAATATTTTAAAATTTTATATTTTATTCGATGGATTGGATGTTTTTTAAAAGAAAATTTCGTAAAAATCAAACTTTTTTGCCAAGCATTTATGCAAAATTTTTTCATACATTTAATGCACTATTTAATGCACTATTTTTAGTGTTATTATTGTTGACGTAAGCTTTGTGTGTTATAAAATATGAAAATTTCTTGATAATTATCCACAAATCAATAAAATGCCACAACCCCTTCCATCTCCCACAAATCAGTTTTTTTACTTTAATTTGGTAATTTACTACATATGGTTACTATCGGCAACTGTACAAAAATGGGCGTCGCAAAACTATATACGCCCACTTTTTAGAAAAAGGAGTTTGGTTCTTTTTGAACTATACCATACTCAAATAAAACCTACTGTCGAAATTTCAGTTCAATCGGCCCAGCAGTAAATTTAATGATTTATTATAAAGTGGGCATGTTCTTAAATAGTTTGACCACGCCTATAAAATTTTACTACAGTTGCCGATAATAACTATACGAACTAAATTATAAAATCAGGGTCTTATACGGCAAAAATCTTTTAAAATATAGCGTTTTCATTGATTTGTGGGCGGTAAAAGGGGGCGCGGAAACTCATCTTTAGTACAGCTACCAACAGTACATATAAACTAAATCACCAAATTTAATTCTTTACGACCAAAATTGTCTGAAATATATAGTTTTTATTGATTTGTGGGCGGTGAAAGGGGGTGTGGCAAAATCTATAGAACGTATGAAAAATGAGCTAGTCTAGAAAAACGCAACAAAGGAATCCCCAAGAAAATCAGACGCTTCGTTCTTGAGTTAAGGCACATTTCACGACTTTGTTTTATATATTACGATCATATTTTAAGAAATGCAAAGGAAATGTTTTATAAAATATATTTGATTGAACTATTTTTAGTCGAACTGATTCAGACTTGTGCGACTTGCAACTGCGATTTTCAAAACTTTTGTAGTGAATTTTTAGACTTTGGCATCCTCTATCTGGCCGCAGTGTGCATATATATTATAGCCCATGACAGAGACGCGCCACCAGATGAGGTGTCAAACTTCTGGTAGAGAAGGAGGTGACACACCACAACACGGGTTATAGATATAGATATAGATATAGATATAGATATAGATATAGATATAGATATAGATATAGATAAGGATATAGATATAGATATAGATAAGGATATAGATATAGATATAGATATAGATATAGATATAGATATAGATATAGTTATAGATATAGATATAGATATAGATATAGATATAGATATAGATATAGATATAGATATAGATATAGATATAGATATAGATATAGATATAGATATAGATATAGATATAGATATAGATATAGATATAGATATAGATATAGATATAGATATAGATATAGATATAGATATAGATATAGATATAGATATAGATATAGATATAGATATTGATATAGATATAGATATAGATATAGATATAGATATAGATATAGATATAGATATAGATATAGATATAGATATAGATATAGATATAGATATAGATATAGATATAGATATAGATATAGATATAGATATAGATATAGATATAGATATAGATATAGATATAGATATAGATATAGATATAGATATAGATATAGATATAGATATAGATATAGATATAGATATAGATATAGATATAGATATAGATATAGATATAGATATAGATATAGATATAGATATAGATATAGATATATATATAGATATAGATATAGATATAGATATAGATAGATATAGATATAGATATAGATATAGATATAGATATAGATATAGATATAGATATAGATATAGATATAGATATAGATATAGATATAGATATAGATATAGATATAGATATAGATATAGATATAGATATAGATAGATATAGATATAGATATAGATATAGATATAGATATAGATATAGATATAGATATAGATATAGATATAGATATAGATATAGATATAGATATAGATATAGATATAGATATAGATAGATATAGATATAGATATAGATATAGATATAGATATAGATATAGATATAGATATAGATATAGATATAGATATAGATATAGATATAGATATAGATATAGATATAGATATAGATATAGATATAGATATAGATATAGATATAGATATAGATATAGATATAGATATAGATATAGATATAGATATAGATATAGATATAGATATAGATATAGATATAGATATAGATATAGATATAGATATAGATATAGATATAGATATAGATATAGATATAGATATAGATATAGATATAGATATAGATATAGATATAGATATAGATATAGATATAGATATAGATATAGATATAGATATAGATATAGATATAGATATAGATATAGATATAGATATAGATATAGATATAGATATAGATATAGATATAGATATAGATATAGATATAGATATAGATATAGATATAGATATAGATAGATATAGATATAGATATAGATATAGATATAGATATAGATATAGATATAGATATAGATATAGATATAGATATAGATATAGATATAGATATAGATATAGATATAGATATAGATATAGATATAGATATAGATATAGATATAGATATAGATATAGATATAGATATAGATATAGATATAGATATAGATATAGATATAGATATAGATATAGATATAGATATAGATATAGATATAGATATAGATATAGATATAGATATAGATATAGATATAGATATAGATATAGATATAGATATAGATATAGATATAGATATAGATATAGATATAGATATAGATATAGATATAGATATAGATATAGATATAGATATAGATATAGATATAGATATAGATATAGATATAGATATAGATATAGATATAGATATAGATATAGATATAGATATAGATATAGATATAGATATAGATATAGATATAGATATAGATATAGATATAGATATAGATATAGATATAGATATAGATATAGATATAGATATAGATATAGATATAGATATAGATATAGATATAGATATAGATATAGATATAGATATAGATATAGATATAGATATAGATATAGATATAGATATAGATATAGATATAGATATAGATATAGATATAGATATAGATATAGATATAGATATAGATATAGATATAGATATAGATATAGATATAGATATAGATATAGATATAGATATAGATATAGATATAGATATAGATATAGATATAGATATAGATATAGATATAGATATAGATATAGATATAGATATAGATATAGATATAGATATAGATATAGATATAGATATAGATATAGATATAGATATAGATATAGATATAGATATAGATATAGATATAGATATAGATATAGATATAGATATAGATATAGATATAGATATAGATATAGATATAGATATAGATATAGATATAGATATAGATATAGATATAGATATAGATATAGATATAGATATAGATATAGATATAGATATAGATATAGATATAGATATAGATATAGATATAGATATAGATATAGATATAGATATAGATATAGATATAGATATAGATATAGATATAGATATAGATATAGATATAGATATAGATATAGATATAGATATAGATATAGATATAGATATAGATATAGATATAGATATAGATATAGATATAGATATAGATATAGATATAGATATAGATATAGATATAGATATAGATATAGATATAGATATAGATATAGATATAGATATAGATATAGATATAGATATAGATATAGATATAGATATAGATATAGATATAGATATAGATATAGATATAGATATAGATATAGATATAGATATAGATATAGATATAGATATAGATATAGATATAGATATAGATATAGATATAGATATAGATATAGATATAGATATAGATATAGATATAGATATAGATATAGATATAGATATAGATATAATTTTTCAATTATAAACTAAGAGTTATATTTTTATAACTCTTATTTTATTTTTTAATTATATAAATAACTCTTAATTATACTCTTGTAAAATTATAACAATGCAAGGGTTTTGTTGTTGTTGTTGGTTGTTTTCTTCAAAAAACAGCAAAACAGTTTTCTTCAAAAAACAGCATAGACCTTTAGCTCGAAAATATTGTTATTAGATTTATAAAACATAAAATATAGGATTTTAAGTCTTAACTAACTTTTAGCTTTTCCCCTGTGGTTGACCATTTTCTGGACGAGCCCGTACATTCGTTTTTTGCTGCAGGAAAAATAATATACTCATATTTTGCCGATATTTTTTATTATCCATTTATTAAACAGAAGATTGAAGTAAACTTTTTTTAACCAACATAAAAACAAACAAATTCATCACCAAATTTAAAAAA